>JXCR01128266.1:120287-154705 GCA_002079205.1 Phalaenopsis hybrid cultivar | reverse complement strand
GGCTAGTTTGGATTGATTTGAAATATCTCTTCGGAAAAGTGGCTTTAGATTGGATAAATGGCTAGAAATAATTAGTTGTGGTTAGTTAAGATGTGTACCTATAATCTGGAGTAGATGGGTAGTTTTGGATTGATATATGATGAAGTTGAGGATAAGAGAACAGGACTGGTCTTTAATATGGTCTAGCTTGGTCGAGAACTCCGAAGAGGGGTTTAGAATAATTTTGAGGGTTTGAATGTTGGTTTGATATTATAAAAAGCTTGGGATGTGGATGAAATAGTGGTGTTTAGAGCAAGTTTTATGAATGATTAATAAATAACTTTTAAAAAAAAAATAAATGCCTAATCTTGTTGAAGAAATGCAACGCTTGAAGTCACCAAGCAATAAATAACAAGAGAGAAAATACCAGCACAAATATTTCATTCAACAACTGGTCAAAATTCCTTATATATTAGCTTTATGTACGGGGATTGCAATGATAAAAAATTCAAAAAAAATNAAGTCACCAAGCAATAAATAACAAGAGAGAAAATACCAGCACAAATATTTCATTCAACAACTGGTCAAAATTTTTTATATATTAGCTTTATGTAAGGGGATTGCAATGATAAAAAATTCAAAAAAAAAGGAGGAAATTATAAAGGGTGGTAGGTGGTCGGTCATTAGTGGAGAGAGACCCTGACCACATTTCTAATTTATTACTATTTTGATATGAACATCCACAAAAGCCTCCAAATTTGAAATTCAGATATTCTACAAACTGAAATATAAATAATCAAATATAAATTCAAATATTTATTCTGGATAGGTTCGTGTGATGGGCTTTGAATGGGCTCTTAATTGGGAGAGATTTTTCTGTCCGGAGTCCGGACGTGCGTACAACGGTCGCGATGCAGCGATACAATAGATGTCTGATCCTCCACTGCATCGCTACTATTGTCCGCACGTCCGGNTTGAATGGGCTCTTAATTGGGAGAGATTTTTCTGTCCGGAGTCCGGACGTGCGTACAACGGTCGCGATGCAGTGATACAATAGAGGTCTGATCCTCCACTGCATCGCGACTGTTGTCCGCACGTCCGAACTCCGGACAGAAAAATTTGGCCTTAGTTGGGCACTTTATTCCTTGAGTTCTTACTTGGGTTCTTGCAAGTGGACCTTTTACTTCATTTAAATAATGTGCTACATCAATTTCAATCCACACTTATTGTATCATAAGGGATGATGGATTTGTATAGTACATTGTGATGTGAGGGCTCTGCTAATAAGACTTACAAAGTCTCACAAAAGATAAATAAATAAAAAATGAAGTTGAAGAAAAAGTAGGGGGGAGGGGGGGACGAGTTACAAAGAGATCTGAGAATTTTAATGTGAGCACAAAATATAAAAAATTTTGAGTATTAAAAATTACTCTTCTACCCTTTATTTACAAAGTTATAAGTGATATAAGAAAAGCTATATTTGATTAAATAATATAAGGAGAAATGCTTGATAGCATGCTATTAGTTTACGCTAATATTCTTAAAGCTAAAAGACATGACTTTATTATATGGTCGAATGACCTTAGGTTTGGTTCAATATAAGAAATAGCCATAAGTCTATGGGTAGGAATCAATGTGAAAAGCTTGATAGCTTGTTGAGTCGGTTAGATTGGTTGGCTAAATTTGCTCAACTAATTAACTCAACCAAGGAGTAATATCAATGATGCTCGACAACTCTCCTTAGAAGATTGACTCGCCCCGCAACTCGGAGTTGGCTAAATTGGCCTCGTGTTGAAGTTGACTAACAAAAGCATTGTCGAAGTAAAGTTTGCAAGAAATGAAGTTCAAGAAAAGATAGTTTATAAGGAACAAATATCCATGCAAGACGTCACCAAGAAACCATTAATGATAACACATGATACGTCTTCATTAAATTTTCATCATATGGCTTGAATCTAGAGTATTTGCACAAAGCTCGAGGCATTTTTCATGCAAGATATATTTACACTCAAATTGAAAAGCAAACAAAACTCTGATTTCAACAAACTTATAGTCAAACTAATTAGCTCAATGAGGCCGACACAATGATAACAAAATTGGCCCAATTTGTGTCAAATCAAGTTTGAAACAGGTTGTCAAACCACTTTTGAAAACTTTGGGTGGCTAACTAGAAGATCAAATAGATTTGAAAATTGACAAGCTTATAGTCAAATTGTGCATCTCAATGAAACAATTCCAAGGAGCCCAAGATCAC
Organism: Phalaenopsis hybrid cultivar; assembly: GCA_002079205.1. NCBI lineage: Eukaryota > Viridiplantae > Streptophyta > Magnoliopsida > Asparagales > Orchidaceae > Phalaenopsis > Phalaenopsis hybrid cultivar. Next base: position 152,472 of record JXCR01128266.1, on the reverse strand, counting down.
TCATCTTCGACATCATTAAGGTTCTTAAATGCCCATAAAATGTCATTGGATCAAATGAATCTCTCTGTGTCGCCTGATGGAATAGTCGATATTTATTTTTTATTTGCAGGAAGGCCACTCTCATACTCTATAAATAAAGCCCTACCCCCTTCATGAAAGAGAAGATTGTAACGACCCTTTGGTTGTGATGATCATATCGACTAGTAGCATGACCACCATTCCATGGATTAGCATAAACAGAGTTTGTTTGGTCGCCATAGAAGACATCGTTCGGATTGCCAAGAGCACCGAGGGTAGCAAATCTGCCCAGGTTCCCTTAGTTCCTTTGACTTTTTTCCTTAATAAGTTTATGATGAGTTTGTTAGCTGCCTCAGCCTGCCTGTTTGTTCTAGGGTGATCAACAAAGGAGAACTTCATATCAATCCCTTGTTTTGCGTAGAAGTCTTTTACTAGCTGGCCCGCAAATTGAGTTTCGTTGTTTGTGATGATGACGAGCAACAATGCATACATGTAGATCAAATTAGACCATATGAAATTCTGAACCGCCACTACTTTCATCTGAGCCAGTGGTCTTGCTTTGATTCATTTTGAAAAAAATAATCCTTCGCCACTAAAAAGAATATTCTTTGGCCTTTTGACAGAGGAAAAGACTCGAGAATGTCAAGTCCCCTCATGGCGAACGACCAAGGACTGACTATTTGTTGCAGTTTCTGAGCTGACTGATGATGTAAAGGCACATATTTTTACATTGCTCGCACCTTCTCAAGAAATCCGCTGCATCCTCTAGGAGATTAAACCAGAAGTACTAGTGTCGCTGTACACGATAAGCAATAGTCTTTCCTCCGGAGTAACTACCACATTCTCAGGAATGCACCACCCAAAATCACATCTCTGATTTCATCCTCTTTCAAGTACCTTAGGTATACCAAAGTAACGAACCTCCTGAACAACATTCTGCCGATTAACATATACATGACAATTTTAATTTTAAAACAGCTCGAATCTTTGATAATTTATATTTTTCCAATCTCTAGGTTGTAGATGTATGGATCCATCCAACTCTTGGTCCCGTCGTTCACAACCTTAATGACCTCCATTTCGTTAACTGTTGGCCTAGTAAGTTTTTTGGGTATTCCTCCCAGTTTGATGCGTTTAGAGAGGATATTACCGACTTGATTGTCCCCCCAACTGACACACTCGATGCAGAAGCTCTTGTATCTTCCAATTTCCTTTTTTGTCTTGGCAAGGTATCTCACCATCAGCTCGTCTCTGGCTTTAAAATTTGTGCTCGTATTTCCGGTGGTATACACAACAACGTTATGACAAAATGACAAAAAAAAACAATTAGGAGAGAAATAAGGAAAATATTTAATAAAAAATGTAAAATATATTTTTAAGCATTTTTACTATTTTAAAAATAAAATATTTCAATTTAATATTTGTGTGATATATTTTATATTAATATTTTTTGAACGAGTCGGCACACAAACTAACGAGTTGAGTTGAGGTTAGCTTGAACTTAACTAGTTTGTTCATCAAAATCAGTTTACGAGTCACTTATCAATCCAAACTTGAATCAACTCACAAATCTATTTAACTCACTTGCACCCTAATGTCAAATAAATTATATGGTGTGATCCACATATGAACACATACCATATAGTGTGATCCACATCTTCAATAACTTCAACATTTATACAGTCATAATAAATAGCGTTAGGTAAGGTAGCAGCATAGGAGCCTCTGCTGAGGCGACCCCAGTCCTGCTCCTCTTCCCCTGCGCCTGTTCCAACCATTCGTCGTCCCTGCTATCACCTTCACTGATCGGAGCTTTCGCCTTGTCTTTCTTTAATCCATTCTTCATTCTTCGTTTCTCTGTTCTCAGTAATAGAAATGCCAGATCTTCGGTAGCTTGATCTGTCGGGCCGGTGAGGTTGAAGCCAACATTGTTTTTTTCTTCTTGCTCTTTTGTATCAACGTTTTCTTCGGCGTTCTTCAATGCCATTTTCTGTTTGGCTTTCATCAGATCCATTTGGATGGTAGATCCACCTCCGGAGAAGCTTATCGTCACTCTCGCAACTCCACTAGTGCTGACTAGTTAGGGGATCTCTAGCTCGTTTGCTCCCCGACCTCTGGTTCATCTCTAGGTATCACTCTTATATCTTCTTAGATAAATGTACTGCACAAACACGAAACATCCCTTGTTCAATGCCTCCATTTTCGATGGATTAATTCGGATCCTTTTTCTTTTCTTGCCCGCTGCGTCCGGACTGGCTGTTTTTGAAATTTGAACTTCGAGTTCCTTTTTTCCTTTCTTCTTTCTCCTGTCCTTCTGAAAAGGATTAGGGCTTTAATCACATCGGACATTTTTCGTTATTAATTAATGGAGATGCGATCTGATAAATTTGACCGGTGTTAATCTCTTTTTTGTTATCGACTATCTTATACTTTTCTTAATTAGGTTCGAAGCTTGGAAGTGAGGATGATGATGCGAAGGCTGGCTTGCTGTCGTCGCAGAACCAAAGACTTCAGCATAGACCTTGATGAGCATGACAGTAAGTAATCTGTAATCTCCACTCTGTTTTTTAAAAACCAGCAAATATCAGTGCAAAAATAAATGTTATTTTCCCTTAAATCGAATATGAAAGTAAAAAAAATTAATATTAAAATTTCCTTAGATCAATTAGGATGCATTGTTTGAAGTAAAATACAGAAAATTTTCAGAATTTTGACATTTGATTGGATGAAAAATAAATCCACTGTTATTTATTGACATATCTGTAATTCATCGTTTAGTTCATTTGAATGNTTAACAACCAGCAAATATCAGTGCAAAAATAAATGTTATTTTCCCTTAAATCGAATATGAAAGTAAAAAAAAATTAATATTAAAATTTCCTTAGATCAATTAGGATGCATTGTTTGAACTAAAATACAGAAAATTTTCAGAATTTTGACATTTGATTGGATGAAAAATAAATCCACTGTTTTTTATTGACATATCTGTAATTCATCGTTTAGTTCATTTGAATATAGGGATAATTACATACCGACCACCCGAAATGTTGATATTTACAAATTATTAATCTTCAAGATGATTTTTTTTTTACTACCTTACCGATGTATTTACGAGTGCCACGATTGAAAAACATGGGTTGGGATTTTACCATGAATTTTGATATTGCAGCGAGATTTTGAAAAATGGATGAAAGAGGGTGATTGATTTATAAATAGCAAGTTTCCGGTGGTCTGCATGTAATTGGCCCAATGTATATTCTAAAATTGCGNATTACATACCGACCACCCGAAATGTTGATATTTACAAATTATTAATCTTCAAGATGATTTTTTTGAACTACCTTACCGATGTATTTACGAGTGCCACGATTGAGAAACATGGGTTGGGATTTTACCATGAATTTTGATATTGGAGCGAGATATTGAAAAATGGATGAAAGAGGGTGATTAATTTATAAATAGCAAGTTTCCGGTGGTCTGTATGTAATTGGCCCAATATATATTCTAAAATTGCTTCCAGACTATTTTCTCGACCTTTTCTTCTTCGGCCAATGCCCACCATTGGTTGCCTGTTGCTACATCCTAAAGCAATTATTGCATTTAATTTACATCCAAGTAATTAATTTCTCTATTTATTTTGAATTAAATCTCTCCTAAATTTCAAATTCCTCCCACGAAATATCCTTTATGAGTTTGTCGCAGCAATTAATCCAATTACAAGTGGCCATAAAGAGATTTAGAGCTTTCTTCCCCATATATTAACTTTACCGCCCATTAAAGAACAGTCAGAAATTGTGCTGTTTGAGTAAGTGGTAGTTGAAGAATAATTGTGATTCAGACTCTGCTGCCATGACATAAAACAGCATGCCAGACCATTTTGAAACAGAAACTTGGGAAGCGACGCATTCAGACTCTCAGGTATTCCTGTAAAAAATTGGGAAATTTACATAATCTAAAACTTAGAACTNCCGCCCATTAAAGAACAGTCAGAAATTGTGCTGTTTGAGTAAGTGGTAGTTGAAGAATAATTGTGATTCAGATTCTGCTGCCATGACATAAAACAGCATGCCAGACCATTTTGAAACAGAAACTTGGGAAGCGAAGCATTCAGACTCTCAGGTATTCCTGTAAAAAATTGGGAAATTTACATATCTAAAACTTAGAACTTTTTTTTTTCATTTATATTATTTTGGTGACATCAATTTATACATGAAAATATATATTTCACAATTAGAAAGTAAGTAGAAGTGTTGTTTTTGATGTGATATCAAAGTCTTGAGTGCTATATATATATATATATATGAGAATTGAGGTGTTAGATATGTAAATATATAAGCATTGCATGATATGTTTGTAAAGGACTTCAACAATTATTTATGAGGATGCGAGTTTTTTTTTTTTTTGAATTTGAGCCTTAAGGGCAACTACAGTAAGGTTATTGCGCTTCAAACTTGCATCACTATGGTGGCAAATTGGTTCAAGGACAAGAATATGCGAGCTATCAGATTGAATTAAAACGATTCATGAGCTATTAATTAAAGGGACAATTACATACAAACCACCCGAAACTTGCTATTTACAAATCAGTCACCCTCTCTCATCCTTTTTTCAAATTCTCACTTTAATATCAAAATTCATGGTAAAATCCCAACCAATGTATTTCATTTTTATCAAATTCTCAATAGGTTTGCCGTGGCACTCGTAAATCATCAGTTCGGTTGTTCAAAAATATCACTCTTGTTTAATTTGTAAATATCAATATTTCGGGTGGTTTGNAATCCATCCATCCATCCATATATCATCCAGACATACAAATACATCCATCCATACATCCATACATCCATACATCCATACATACATTCATCCATACGTACATCCATACATCCATCTATCCATCCATACATACATTCATCCATCCATCCATCTATCCATCCATACATCCATCCATCCAAACAGACATACAAACATACATACATACATAAGTTATCACGATGTTGAATTTAAAATGCAGATGATCAATTTCACGAGATAATCTCTTCTCCATCGAAACACTTCACATCTGATCACTATCGAATGTGAAATCATTGAACCGATCCGCCTATTTGAAGTTGTAGTTCTCTGATCTATTTCTTGGACACCTCTAAAATTTTCTTTCATAGCTATGCTTCTGTGGCGAAGTACCCAGAGAATTCTGCAGCCCACAGTAGCAGTATAATACTTTAGAGGCACCGGAAGACTTCAAACTCATCTTTTCTGAAGGTTTAAAATCTTAAAGCACAAACAGTTAGATGCAACTATAGTTTAAAAGAATAATATAAATAGACAATTGTAGTCTTATAAAGTTATGGGGTCTCAGAGCACAAAGTATAAATCAACGAATAATCTATCACTATAAGAAGACATTAAACCTTCAAAAAAGGCGTTTTTGGTTGCCTTTAAACCATATAATACCGAGCTCATATATGTCACAGAGACCGTATTGNTTTTTCACCTTTTCCTTTTTGCGCCTCTTATCTTCCTCTCCGTCTCATGGTGGTATCCGATGAAAGCTCCCGTTTTGCTGACATTAGTTTGCTTGTTTCCTTCTCTTGTGGCATCTTATGGTGTCTGTTCTTGCTGAATGCGCTTGCTTTGTGCGCAGTCCGTTTATCCGAAGCTTGCTTGGTTGAGAGGGTTTTGTGAATCGTTTGATGGAGTGGGGAGAAAAGGAACTTGTTCGATGTGGGTTTTACTGTTTGGTTTCGGTTTTGTGGATTTGCAGGATTGGAGGTGAGTAATTTATGTAAAAGTGTACCTTTTGATGTTTTTCTGTCTTCTTCTTCTTCTTCTTGTTGTAGTTGTAGCAGTACTGGTTTCATCTTGTGATCTGTAGGCTGAGTATGTTTTCTTTTGACTGCAGCAACAGTTGTTCTCTCCGTTACTGTTTTAGTTTTGCATTACAGCCTGGTTCTTCTTTTACTTGCGTTTTTCTTTTCATTACAGATGTTTTTTTTTTTTAATTTTCTGGTCACGGTTTCTTCATCTATTTTGACTATTACCATCTCTTCCATGAATTTTAGTTGGTTCTGCTGAAGTTAATTATATGTAATGTGTCACATAATATATTCTTAAGAGATGTCTCATTGGTTATTAACATCTGTTTCTTGCTTGCAGAGTGTACATGTTTTTTTTTTTTGGTTTGCTGGTTTAGTTTGTCATGTATTTTTGCTGACTTGGTCTTCTGCATTTCTCCTCACTGCTATCTCTTACTGCACCAATAAATATTCCTATATTTTTGTGACATCTTTTATGTATGTGGTGTGTATGCCATTCACTCTGNTTTTGGTTGGTTCTGCTGAAGTTAATTATATGTAATGTGTCACATAATATATTCTTAAGAGATGTCTCATTGATTATTAACATCTGTTTCTTGCTTGCAGAGTGTACATGTTTTTGTTTTTTTGGTTTGCTGGTTTAGTTTGTCATGTATTTTTGCTGGCTTGGTCTTCTGCATTTATCCTCACTGCTATCTCTTACTGCACCAATAAATATTCCTATATTTTTTTTGACATATTTTATGTATGTGGTGTGTATGCCATTGACTCTAATTAGTCTTTCTTGGAGATTCTTAACCAATCCTCATGAAAACCAGAAAGCTTCAAATTTAAGATGTTGCCATGATTGCTTTGTTTGTGTTGTAATGGAATACAATAATTGAATGCAGAATGCTCAGACAGGGAAGAAGGTTATGTCAGATCTACTACTGAAGCAGCCATAAACCTGTGTATTTAGTATAAGGACATTCATCAACTCTTACTAAATCCATTACTTTCAAGCTCAAGAGGAAGAAGGTTAAAGAAATTTTAACATATGGCATTATCTCTCATCATGATAATGACATCCAAAGAGATGCTCGTTAAAACCCTAGCTGATACAACTCGTGAATTCTAAGAACTTATAGTTGTCATTAGGATAGAATTCTAATGGAAAGATCTAAAATCCAACAAAATTCCGTGAAATGGGTATGTTTTAGAAGTTTTTAAACTTGTCTTAGTGAACTTGCTTGGAGAGAAGCCCNATAAGGACATTCATCAACTCTTACTAAATCCATTACTTTCAAGCTCAAGAGGAAGAAGGTTAAAGAAATTTTCACATATGGCATTATCTCTCATCATGATAATGACATCCAAAGAGATGCTGGTGAAAACCCGAGCTGATACAACTCGTGAATTCTAAGAACTTATAGTTGTCATTAGGATAGAGTTCTAATGGAATGATCTAAACTCCAACAAAATTCCATGAAATGGGTATGTTTTAGAAGTTTTTAAACTTGTCTTAGCAAACTTGCTTGGAGAGAAGCCTTTATATAAGTGCAAGAAAGAACTCTTCGTTGCTCGCTTTGCAAGAGGAAAATTTTTTATAGACAACTAATGCAAGGTAGACAGCCCAAGGAGCAAACAAGAAAGGGATTCCAATCCGAAGCATAATTCCTAGTATCTGTTAGGGAGTATGGAAACCATGAGGATCACAATTTGCCCTTGCATTAATGTTCATGTCCATTTTTTCAACCTAAAAGGTTAAGCTATATGTAAGGGCCAACCACTTGGTATTTCAACAACTTTCTCTTTTTTGATTATTTGATTTGGAATTAGCTCATTAATCTAAAGTGCTTTAAAAATCTCTCTAAGAGCTCTTTATATTGGTCATAATTCACTCTCGAAGTAAATCTTTTCAATGCCATCACGTATCATGCACCATAAGCTCACTTAAACATGCTATGATGTAATGGAAATCACACACCCTTGAATTTTCTCAAACATAGTAGAAGGTGGCCAAGATACATGGGAGCCAAGAACTGTAGGAATCATTCAGTTCTAGTCGAGCCATGAGCCCTAATACCACTTTGTTAGGGAATTATAGTTGTTATTGAAACATTAGTGGTAAAGCCCACGTCTAATTCAAAAGCTTCAGCTTATATTTAAGTTAAAAACTTTGTATTTCAATGCCAATATATATTTTAATTATTTGATGTTAGACTAGCCCATTGCTCTCATGTGCTTGAATGATATTCTTCACATGGATCGAGGCAAGACCATTGACTTTAGGTATGATCTCCAGTTGATTAAATAAGGAATTATTCTGGGTATTTAGATCTCATGTAATGCTTCTTCAGATCCATTGCACTGATTGTTTTACCAAACACTAAAATATTAAATCCAACATGATAATTCTCCCATTGACTTGATACTGTGAAAAAAATTGAATTTCAGTTGCAGGCTGAGCATTCTAAGCTCTTTAAACTTGAAGGATTTAGCCTCACCTTAATGATCTCAGATGATGTCTACATTGAACAATAATGAGAGAATTCTAAAATGCTTATGATGTATTTCAAGATTGATCCATCAATATTTAAAGCGCACTTCCCATAAATTTTCATCTTTAGTTATGCAAATATGTATTTGAGTAACAACTTGGCAGAATAAAAAAAATTAGGAAGACCAATCTCACTTGGGTGAACATAAGGAAATTCTTAATTTCAAGTAGACACCATAATAAGAAATTATATTGGCAATTGATAATTTTACTTATTCTTAGGTATGGAACTTTTTAGGTCACTAAGTACTTTAATATTTTTGAGTGTTTAGACTAATACTGTAGACAATGATTGTCAATGGGCGAATAAATATATTATTGGTATTAAAATAAATAATAAAAATAAGGTTGAGAGTTGTTTATTTGTCTAGGCCTATGAATCAAATCACTCCTACCCAAATATCTATTGCTATGCCTAATCCCACCACTAGTGGCACATAGACTACTAAGAATCATATTGAGGGGAGTTCGAAGGATCAATATAAAGAAGTTTTATTTTACATAATATTATTCTATGAGCAGTGCGATCAAAACTTCTTACATATTAAGAGGAAAAGTTTTGCATAAGCAATATATATTTTTTATCAACTAGCAATGTGGATGAGAAACAAGTTATACTTTTTATGAATCTTTCCAAAATTAATGGATTTATGCAATAATTAGATTTGGTAAAATTAAACAGGTAATAACCTAAATTACTTATTCGAATCAGAAATTAGTTCCATCAAATTTTTTATAAATGCTTTATAAGATATATAATTAATTAACATACAAGAAAACCTTGCATTGAAATCGCAGCATGGAAAAAAGGAGACAAGAAAACTAGTCATAGTTTTCACTAATTTCAGTTTTGGAGTTACGGGGAAAAAACTTTACTCCAAAGTTATCCAACATTTGATGACATCGAACCGAATACGGCATTTGTGGAGCCTAGGGTAGAAGTAGAACGATGACTATTCTTCGAGAAGGTTGTAGCTTGGTAGAAAATTAGGAGAGAACGGCTATTCTTCAAGAGGGTTGTAGCTAGGTAGAAAATTAAGAGAGGGTGTTCACAAGTTTCAGTCGTAACTACTTAGTGGCTAGTGTTGGGAACAGTTAGGGCTTGCGGCAAAGCTTCCTTTTGCTGTTTATGGATGAACATGAAGGAGAGGGAGGGAAGAAGGGAGAATATTTGATTCTCTAATGCTAGTTTTCTTAAATTGCGAACAAAGGCAATGATGAGTGGCATCTTTTCACATATGGATAAGTCGATGAAGTGGTTCGTGCGTAGCTGTTTTGGCTTCAATTTAGTGCTTTTTTTGGTTCTTCATTTATTTATTTATTTATTTTAATGAATTGGTTAGGTCTATTATATTACCATACTTCAACAAATTATACCAAAGGCTACAAACCTATATATATATATATATATATATATATATATATATATATATATATATATATATATATATATATATATATATATATATATATANTATATATATATATATATATATATATATATATATATATATATATATATATATATATATATATATATATATATATATATATATATATATATATATATATATTATTACTGACCATATGTATGATTGGACATTATTTGTTCAGTCCTATACTGTATATATGATCTTCTAGAGAGCCATTTTTTTGGAATGGCAGCATGACATGCTTATATGTGCTTCAAATTGATCAATCAAATATACACGCTCACTTTCTTTCATTAGAAAATTATGCACACACTCAAACACATCATTCATATCAAATGTAAGCTGGGACACTACATTGGTATGCTAATTTACTAAGGCAATGGGTGTTACAGCATCAATCTACTTTTTTTTTTTAATAAAATTTGACTTGGACGAATTGAATTTTTAATACCAAATCCAAGAATAGTCCACCATATCCTCTTTAACATAAATTAAATTAGGATTACTATTAAACCAAATAAATTAGCTTAAATCTAGTAAATACCTTTCTCGAAACACTTCTCGATTATCATCACCAACATATCTTCAAATAGAGATTACAAATAAATTGAACCAATTAATGAAATTAACCAAGTGGTTAAGGAAATCAACTAATGAAAAATAAATACTTAAAATACAAAAAAGTTAACACTGGATGTAATGCTTTTAACAAGAATAAATAAAAGATTTTCATCAAATCTGATTAGCTTGGTCAAATTTTGCTTTGGCTAATTTAGCATTTGATACTCATCGAATATATAGGCATAACTCAAGCTTGTTGTACGGTAATCTAAGGAATCATTACAGTTAGGTATGTCTTGCTTGTGATTAAGGTACCTCTGAAACCCACCATCAAGAAGAGATTCAATCTCATTGTCTAGAATAGCCTCAGGGATAAGCTGCATAGAAGTATTTGGCAGAAGATTGGATGAAGACTCACAATGGGTGAGAAGAGAGCAAAATTCAAGGAATTGATAATAGATTTATGAAATAATGTAAAATTAAATAAATTAAAAATTAGATTTAAACCACAATATTGTGAAAATTTTAATTTATAGGCATTAGTTCCCATTTTTTGCATGGTTTTGAATGATCCCTCTTTCCTTACTTTCAATTTCCTAAAGGTTCTAGATGAAATCCTTTTTGGATTTGAACGCATTTTGACTCATCCCCAGGCTAAAATTCCACAAGCCTCTTGTTCCCGGCGGCAGAACTCTTGTAATCTCATGATTTATAGTTAGTTTATTATGAATTGTGTGCAAACTTCCATATGTTGTGCAAATGTGTGAAATTTTAATTGTATAGAGTTCTACAAGAACATTTGCTTTCTAAGTTGATCTTCTAAGACAATCTCAATTGTACATATCTTAGTAAGCCATTAACTAATGAATTGCATGTTATTGACCATATCAAATCCCACACAGATGCATGTTCTTTAATCATATGATATAACATATCTCCTAAGCTTCTATTAACAATTTCAATTTAACTATTAGTTTGTTGATGATAATCTATTAAAAATTTATATGTTGTTCCAATTTTTTTTTTTCAATACTGAACTGTAAGTTTGCTCTTAAATCCTCCTAGATATTTCTCTATAATTTAGAAAGAAAATCCCCAATGACGATCATAAATAATAACCTTTTATATCGTATACTGTATGATAATCTCACGTATATATAACTGTGCCAACTTATCGGCTGAATCCGTCAGCCTCATAAGAAGAAAATTTACTGAATTCGTAAGTTGATCAACACAACCAATACTATGTCATGACATTGTCTAGATCATGAAATTTCCATAACAAAATCTAAATTAGTCTCCCACTTCCACTCAAGAATAGGCAAATGCTGCAATAATCACCAAGTCTTTGATGCTCTGCTTTCACTATTAACATAACAAAATAAACTCTGTTAATTTAGGCCACCAAAACAAATGAGATTTGGAGTATTTAGAGCCGATTTCTTTAGTTGGGCCAGTTAAAAATTGTCAGGTTTTGGATAGACAATTGTTACCCTACTATTTCTTTCAATTTCATTATTTTTTTATAAAATTAGGGTATTTGATTTGGTTAAATTTTAAATAAACTTAGATCTTAGAGATTTAAAAAGTTTTCAACTCGCAAGATTGACTCAGAATATAGTTTCTTTTGATTAAATATACATTGGAAGTCTCTCTTTTATTTAATAAAAATATAGTCCATTTAAATTCTAACATATTTATTGTCCCTTGTGCTTCAATATTGAGATACGATTGAACCTAATTATTTTGATGAAAACATGAACTACAGTAATATATGATGTCTACAGTTTTGAGAAATCACATAAATTTTTTGGCGATTTAAAAGAATAGCAGAGAATTGATTTCCACCGTCCGACCATCCGTTTCCATCGTCGTTAACTTCAAGCTCCGGGCCGAGTCGTGACATATGATAACCTTCTTAGATACAAGAAATATTAACATTATTTCAAAATCTAATCTACGTTGAAAAACATGCTCACATTATGGAATGTGGTGAGGTAGTATCTCTCTTGATATGAGGTTTTATGTATTTAGTCACAGACTTTGTGCCTTATTATATTGATATAATTTCATTAAATAATTTATTATAATATTATGAGGGCAAATATTTCTATTATAAAAATTGTTTTATCTCAATCTCATAAATTATTGTAGATTCCCTTCCTATTCTCTTTCGTTTTCCATCCACACTTAACCAATAAATTTTAGCTAGACCAATAAATTTCATTTTTTCAAATCTTATTTGATGGTATAATTTGTCTTTCAAACAAATTATCCATGTCTAGCAATCAAACAGTAAAAATTATTTGATCAATTTTGCCTACATAGTTAGACACTTCAATTTTAAATTTGTGCATTACAACATACATATGCTAAAACTCTGATGTCTGAAAATTTTGTGAACATCATTACTAAAGATCTTAAATTGTCTATAAAAATAATTTCCATAACCATCAGTACCAAAATTCCATTTTTTTTTTAAATATTGCAAAAAATCACTACACCAGTAAATCAATATGTTACATTCATACATTTATGATATTGTCTAGCAAAAATTGTGGCTCTTTCCTGAATAAACTTCAAATAACTGAATAAGCACTTACTCTTACGAGCAACATTGCCTGTTCTCTATTGCAGTATCNTGATATTGTCTAGCAAAAATTGTGGCTCTTTCCTGAATAAACTTCAAATAACTGAATAACCACTTACTCTTACAAGCAACATTGCCTGCTCTCTATTGCAGTATTGGCGGCCTCCCCTTCACCAGACATATCTCCTTATCTTTCTAACCCAATGATAATGGGAGCTCCACATTCTGAAAGATCAAAAAGTATTTTTTCACCAAGTCCTCTGACTATTCCAATAGGTGATGTTGACAAGTTTGATGAACATAATTTCAAGACTCAATATGTTTTGTTCTTGATGTATCAAAACCAAACATTAATTAACTTCACAGCATCTTAGGAGTAAAGNCTCTGACTATTCCAATAGGTGATGTTGACAAGTTTGATGAACATAATTTCAAGACTCCAATATGTTTTGTTCTTGATGTATCAAAACCAAACATTAATTAACTTCACAGCATTTTAGGAGTAAAATTTTCGCTTACATTTCACAGTGTTTCACAGATTTTCGTTCTTATATTTCAGGTTCTGTTCCAAATACTCCAAGCATATTTCCAAAAAGTCCCGAAGCTGTTACTCCCGTTATTCAAGCCACAGCACCGTTTATACCCAGCTCTCCACCANCTCTGACTATTCCAATAGGTGATGTTGACAAGTTTGATGAACATAATTTCAAGACTCCAATATGTTTTGTTCCTGATGTATCAAAACCAAACATTAATTAACTTGACAGCATCTTAGGAGTAAAATTTTCGTTTACATTTCACAGCTTTTCACAGATTTTCGTTGTTATATTTCAGGTTCTGTTCCAAATACTCCAAACATATTGCCAAAAAGTCCTGAAGCTGTTACTCCCGTTATTCAAGCCACAGCACCGTTTATACCCAGCTCTCCACCTGCTCCTTCTGCAGAGGAACATAAATTTCCTGGCTCAGTAACTCCACCTCATAATTCAGGTAAATAATATTTCATTGAAAACTCTAAGAAATCATATCTTCTTATTACTGAAATTTGGATGCATTTTCTCTGAAGATCATGATATCTCTCCTTCAACTGTAAATCCTCCATCAACACAAGTTGGAAATGGAACTCCTATAGGTGAAACTCAGGGAAAACCTTCTACTGGTTCGCAATCAACATTGCCATATGCTGCAGGTACACAGCTGATAAACAGGTAACACGGGAATCAGTTGGCTCAAACGATGTTTCATACAACTGAGTTCTCATTACATTTCTGTTCACCAGCTCCTTCGCCAAGAATAGTTCCGCTTACCCCACCAGATGATCTTCCAAATGTTCCAAGAATATCACCGCCAATGATCCCTCCGCCTGGTGCAATATAAATTTTGTCTTTTTTTTTGAAACTTTAGTAGTCCCCCGACTCTTCACAGGGATCATTTTAGTCCAGACCCTTTTTATGACTTAAAATAGTCTGTACGGAAGGACTATTTTAACCTCCTTTAAAAGATTTAGGGCNCAGGTAACATGGGAATCAGTTGGCTCAAACGATGTTTCATACAACTGAGTTCTCATTACATTTCTCTTCACCAGCTCCTTCGCCGAGATTAGTTCCGCTCACCCCACCAGATGTTCTTCCAAATGTTCCAAGAATATCACCGCCAATGATCCGTCCGCCTGGTGCAATATGAATTTTGTTTTTTTTTTGTTTTTTACTTTTTTTTTTTCTGAAACTTTAGTTGTCCCCTGACTCTTCACAGTGATCATTTTAGTCCAGACTCTTTATATATGACTTAAAAATAGTTTTAACCTCCATTAAAAGATTCATGGGCTAAATTGGTACTTTTATAGACACTGAGACTAAATGAACACCTACAAAGAGTGAAGGGACCATTTTGAAAATTTTCTCCTTTTCTTTTTTTTTTTTTAATAATGTCCGACAGGGCCTATGATTTCTCCTGTAGCTGCACCTTCAATGGGAAATTCAAGCCATTTGTCTCCTACAAACAATTCCCAATTCAATGGTATTGTAATTATGCAACTTTTGGGAATTGATTGAAGAAAGTTGAAATACTAATTCCCTGAACAATATTTTGTTCAGGATCATCCCCACTTATCACACCTTTGCCTCATGATTCAAATATTACACATGCTCCTTCAGCCTCTCATCCTCATCCTTCTGAAGGAAGAATAACAAAGAGCCCTCAGCCTGCACCAGCTATTTCTGTTCCTGGGCATAAAAATAGGAAAATAGGAGTTACACCGACACCTGCTCCATTTTCTCTGCCTCCATCAATACCCTCCTCAGGTTGTACTGTAACAGAGTTTGAGATTTTAAAATGTTAATAATGTTTTCATTAACTTTTCTGCTACTTTTCTAGCACCCATGCATCAATTGTTGCCATTTCCAAGGAAAAAGGGAAAGCCCAATCCTCCAATCTATGTTGGGGGCCCTGCGACCTCTCCATCTCCTGTAAATTATCCTCCAATTGAAGTTCCAAAGGATGGGAGAAGGCATGGTACTCCTTCACCTAATGTTGAAGGCCCTGAGGTTAATCCTGCTCCTTCACAACCTCCAATATCGACACCAAATAATAAGGAAAGGCCTTCTGCTCCTTCACCTCATGTTGAAGGTCCTACTTTTCACCAAGCTCTTTCACATCCTCCCATAGAGGCTCCAACGAGTAAGAGAATTCAATCATAAATTTCCTGTAAATTTAAAAATGTGGGAAACTAAAATCTTATTTATTTATCACAGAACCTTACTTTCCTCCAGACCAGGCTCCAATTTCTTTCCCAAGTGGTGAAAAATCTTCTACTCCAGCACCTTCACCGGCTGCTCCACAAATGCATAACGGATGTAAGCTTACTGTTATTTCAAATTTAGTATTCAACTCCATGTTCTTTGTTGTGAATTTTTCCTTGTTACTGACCAAGACTGCGCGTTTAACAGCGCCGACTTATTATCCCGCACCTTCACCCCAGTATATCAGAGGAACCTCTCCATCACCATTGCCACAACCCATTCGGTCTTTACCCCCTCCACCACCTAATTTGAGTAAGCGACATTGATCTCATGTCTACATTTCATGCCGCATCACTCAATATTTCGTGCATGTTCTTCGGTGCTTTGATTTTAATGCTTGTGAAATCGATTGTTCAAACTATTGGCAATAAGAAGCTCTCCTTCCTATGCGAACCAGGAGGTGGTTGGTAGAGGCGCTCATCAATCCTAATTTTTTTCTAAACTCTTTCATATCATGTAATACTCCCGTTAACTTATTTGCTTAATAACAGTTTAATATTAACTTTACTTTTAATTTAATAATAATATTTAAAATAGTTTTAAAATAATTTCAAGGAGATGAAAGCCTTAAACTTAAATACTCGTCATCCTTAATTTTTAATTTCTCCACCCTCAAATTTTGATTCCGTTACTGTCCCTTTGTGCCTCGTGATGTACGTTTATTGATGATTTTAGCTCTGATTCTGCGCAGATTGCGGCGCTATAATGTGCCAGGAACCATTTGCGAATCCCCTTCCAGGGTCACCTTGTATGTGCGTCTTGCCAATANTTAATTTTCGCCACCCTCCTTAAATTTTGATTCCGCTACTGTCCCTATGTGCCTCGTGATGCATGTTTATTGCTGATTTTAGCTCTGATTCTGCGCAGATTGCGGCCCTATAATGTGCCAAGAACCATTTGCGAATCCCCTTCCAGGGTCACCTTGTATGTGCGTCTTGCCAATTAAAGTAGGACTTCGTCTTNGACTTATTATCCCGCACCTTCACCCCAGTATATCAGAGGAACCTCTCCATCACCATTGCCACAACCCATTCGTTCTTTACCCCCTCCACCGCCTAATTTGAGTAAGCGACATTGATCTCATTTCTACATTTCATGCTGCGTCACTCGATATTTCGTGCATGTTCTTCGGTGATTTGATTTTAATGCTTGTGAAATCGATTGTTCAAACTATTGGCAATAAGAAACTCTCCTTCCTATGCGAACCAGGAGGTGGTTGGTAGAGGCGCTCATCAATCCTAAATTTTTTCTAAACACTTTCATATCATATAATACACCCGTTAACTTATTTGCTTAATAACAGTTTAATATTAACTCTACTTTTAATTTAATAATAAAATTTAAAATAGTTTTAAAATTATTTCAAGGAGATGAAAGCCTTAAATTTAAATACTCGTCATCCCTTAATTTTAATTTTCGCCACCCTCCTTAAATTTTGATTCCGCTACTGTCCCTATGTGCCTCGTGATGCATGTTTATTGATGATTTTAGCTCTGATTCTGTGCAGATTGCGGCCCTATAATGTGCCAAGAACCATTTGTGAATCCCCTTCCAGGGTCACCTTGTATGTGCGTCTTGCCAATTAAAGTAGGACTTCGTCTCGGTGTTGCATTGTATACATTTTTCCCCTTGGTTTCCGAATTTGCTCAAGAAATTGCGGTGGGAATTTTGGTGAAACAAAGTCAAGTTCGCATCATGGGAGCGAATGTTGCTTCGGAGGACACCGAGAAGGCTGTTGTCCTCATTGATCTTGTTCCAACTGGAAAAAGCTTTGACAATACAACAGTGTTTCTAACCTATGAGAAATTATGGCATAAACAGGTTGCCATACAGGCTTCATATTTTGGAAACTATGAAGTATTGTATGTTCTCTATCCAGGTTAGTGACTTTTTGTCTTTTTATTGGTTTTGTTTTTGCACTGAATTATGTTATGTAATTTATTTTTGACAATTTTGTTTTGTAATTTGTCAGCCTTTTTTTTATACTTAATGTTAGGAATGAATGTAAAAGAAAAAAAAAAAGAAAAATTACAAGTAAATCACAGAAGACAAATAGTTTGTGTTGGAGATTAATTCCCCTAAATTCATGCCACATATATTTTACTATATTTCTCTGATTATAATTATAGAAGATGATTAAGATGAGCAGCAAGGCATTATTTAGCTAATTTTGTCATTATTGATGTCAATAACATGCGCAGGCCTTCCACCGTCACCGCCTAGTGCACCGGCATATATTAACGTTGAAGGAGGAGCTTATGGCAGTGCAAACAATGCTAGGGGAATTCGACCTCTTGCTGTTGATGTGAGGAAGAAGAAGGGAAAACTGAAGCTGAGTGGAAGCCTGATAGCCATAATAGTTCTATCATCTATACTATCCTTGTTTTTAATTGTTGGAGCTGCGTTGTTTTTTTCACTAAGGCACAGGAAGAATTCAGATTTGCCTGCACCAAGTTCTCAATCTTTACAAACTCCGTTTGCAAAACTATCAGGTAAAATTTGTACAAGATAGGTTTTTAAATGTTCTGCATTTAGCTTGTGCTTTATAGCCTAGATGCTTGAACCATTAACGCCTAAAATTATGTATGTAAAATTTTAATTTGGCTTTGCGTTTGTACCCCCATTGTTTATTCCGTGTAAAGCTTGGGTTTATGACAATTATATGACATATTATTTAGCTATCCCTATGCAAGGCTCTATTTTATAATGCAACAACATTTAGTGCCTGGAAATGTTCTTTTATTGAGTAGGCCATAGAAATCTTCTTTCTTGAACATTCTCCAACTTAGTTTCTTTGAAATGTTTTTAGAAATAGGATGTTGTAAGCTACTTTCACTCTCTTAATAGAATTTGTTGATATAATACTGTTTTTAAGGGGGACGCACAAACATTTCTTTGCATTGTTTTTGCAATTTCCTCTAGGAGCACAAATTTTTTATTTAAAGTCTAAAAATTTACGTAGATCTCATGCAATTCTTATGCATTTACATATCAACAATCTTAAACTTTCATATTTTTATTTATAATACTTTAGTGATACAATGACATCAAAATTCATGCATGAAAAAAAAGTTAAGTAATGTCACCATTTTTCATATAATGTTAAAGATTTGAATGTCATGAATATAAATATCAAAATTTTTATGTTAGACATGTAAATGCATAAGCATTATTTGGTATCATGTANTTTTATCGGTTTTGTTTTTGCACTGAATTATGTTATGTAATTTATTTTTGACAATTTTGTTTTGTTATTTTTCAGCCTTGTTTTTATACTTAATGTTAGGAATGAATGTAAAAGAAAAAAAAAGAAAAATTACAAGTAAATCACAGAAGACAAATAGTTTGTGTTGGAGATTGATTCCCCTAAATTCACGCCACATATATTTTACTATATTTCTCAGATTATAATTATAGAAGATGATTAATATGAGTAGCAAGGCGTTATTTAGCTAATTTTCTCAATTTTGATGTCAATAACATNTTTTATTGGTTTTGTTTTTGCACTGAATTATGTTATGTAATTTATTTTTGACAATTTTGTTTTGTTATTTTTTAGCCTTGTTTTTATACTTAATGTTAGGAATGAATGTAAAAGAAAAAAAAAGAAAAATTAAAATTAAATTACAGAAGACAAATAGTTTGTGTGTTGGAGATTGATTCCCCTACATTCACGCCACATATTATTACTATATTTCTCAGATTATAATTATAGAAGATGATTAATATGAGCAGCAAGGCGTTATTTAGCTAATTTTCTCAATTTTGATGTCAATAACACGCGCAGGCCTACCACCGTCACCGCCTACTGCACCGGCATATATTAACGTTGAAGGAGGAGCTTATGGTAGTGCAAACAATGCCAGGGGAATTCGACCTCTTGCTGTTGATGTGAGGAAGAAGAAGGGAAAACTGAAGCTGAGTGGAAGCCTGATAGCCATAATAGTTCTATCATCTATACTATCCTTGTTTTTAATTGTTGGAGCTGCGTTGTTTTTTTCACTAAGGCACAGGGAGAATTCAGATTTGCCTGCACCAAGTTCTCAATCTTTACAAACTCCTTTTGCAAAACTATCAGGTAAAATTTGTAGTAGATAGGTTTTCAAATGTTTTGCATTTAGCATGTGCTTTCTAGCGTAGATGCATGAACCATAAAGGCCTAAAATTANCGAGCTTCTTACGGGGAGGAAGCCCGTCGACATGCTGCAACCTCCCGGTCAAGAAAATCTCGTCTCTTGGGCACGTCCTCTCCTGACAAAAACGGACGGATTGGAGAAAATCATCGATCCGACTCTCGGCACCAATTATCCCCGAGATAGCATTGCTAAGGTTGCAGCCATTGCGTCCATGTGCGTCGAGCCGGAGGTTTCTCACCGCCCGTTTATGGGTGAGGTGGTTCAGGCGTTGAAGCTGGTCTGCAACGAGAGCGATGAGTTCAGACATTCCGAAAGCTGCAGTNTGCTAAGGTTGCAGCCATTGCGTCCATGTGCGTCGAGCCGGAGGTTTCTCACCGCCCGTTTATGGGTGAGGTAGTTCAGGCGTTGAAGCTGGTCTGCAACGAGAGCGATGAGTTCAGAAACTCCGAAAGCTGCAGCAATGAAGGGTCATCTGCGAAGGATGCAGAGACCAGAATCAATGTAGGTTTGTGTGAAGAAGCCAAGAGAGGAATATCGCAATCTGATGTGCTGTATGCATCTGCGGGTTCTGTAGAGGATGGTTCGGGTCTGCTTCGCATGCGTTCCAGCTCGGGTTCGCTTTGGATGGGTAAGAGCAGGAACTTTTTGCAGAGAATCAGAGAGTTTGCATCAGGAACTGCGAGTGAGCATCGATTCACGCAGAGGTTTCGGAGCAGATCAGAGCATGGTGGAAGATGGCCATAGGAGTTTCTGTNGGGTTCGCTTTGGATGGGTAAGAGCAGGAACTTTTTGCAGAGAATCAGAGAGTTTGCATCAGGAACTGCGAGCGAGCATCGATTCACGCAGAGGTTTCGGAGCAGATCGGAGCATGGTGGAAGATGGCCGTAGTNTCAACCTACTATTGTAACACTTTGAGTAGCTGACCATTCTTTGACCTATCCTAGGGGGTTAAATAACATGTGTTAATTAAGATGAATAAATTTATCTTCTTGATAGGATTTATAGTTTTAAATCTGGAAGAGGATAAGTAAGTCTCAATTATACTATGTATACAATTTTTAGCCATTAGAAGGGTCATGATTTCTGTTCATTAAAGTGAACTTATTATAAGGGTGAATTAAAAAGAGATTATTCTTAATATTTTAAAATCAATGAAGTATCCCCAAGACCCTAGGGTTGATACATTCCATAGAGTATATGTAATGGATAGGTTGATTATGAGTCAATTTTGAGGGATTGGAGTTGAAACTATCATAGCATGACTTGATTGAGGATAGTAGTGAAAGCCCTAAGAAAAAATCTTCTACCTACATTGCTTCCAAATTTTTGACATACACGATTCTCCCCTCCAACATTTCAGGGTTAGCCATCATATGACTTGTAGTAGGGATGGCCACATTGAGACTTCATCGAACATCCATACCAAATCACACCTCTAATGTTTTTCAAATAAGTAATTCCTTGAGTGATAAGATAACGGGCCACCGACATCAAAATATTAGGAGTAGTTTTAGATGCTCTTTTTCCACCACCACATTCTGAGGAGCAACAATTTTGGTGGGCTACTAGCACAACAACATTGCATGAGTAGTAGTTTGGGGGTCTACTATCACTTCAACATCGTAGTAGCAGTAGTAGTTCATGGCATGACTTATACATCAATCCATTGTGCCAGAAGTGAGGATGTGCCTGAGAATCAATATGGGCAGTATAATCACTTAAGAGATAGAACTCAACAAGCTCCAGATTATTACTCTTCTGACCATACAATCATACAACATAGATAATACCCTAGGTGGTAGAGGGAATCATGTATGATAGATTATAATATTACGATTGTCCTTTTTTCTTTCATTCATATATTAGATAGAGAGAANTATTACTCTTCTGACCATACAATCATACAACATAGATAATGCCCTAGGTGGTAGAGAGAAACATGTATGATAGTTTATAATATTTCGATTGTCCTTTTTTCTTTCATTCATATTTTAGATAGAGAGAATTTTTTTTTATGAGATACTATTTTCATGTATTATATTTTTCTATTTTGTGTTGTGATTTTTTCAGAAGTACACTAAATTTTTTTTCCTCTTACAAAATTTAGACAAATTTCTGTCAACAACTTTTCATTATTAACATAATTACAAAAACAAATTAAAAAAAAATATTTTTTAAACGAAAATGTTAAATTTCATTCAACTTAATAAATAATGATCATGTAAGGCATAATAATAATTTGTTAATAAAGCAAAAAATATATTTATAGTTCAAATTTTTTCACTCATTGCTCTTATTTAAATGATAGACAATTCATATCATCTTCCATTATACCCCAAATAATCATTATTATCTCCGTTTATGCCCAAATTTTATGCATTTTGTTATTTTTTTTATAGGCTTATTTTGTAAAAAAAAAATTTTAAATGCAAAGCAATTTGTAAATCTCCTCAAGGTCAACATTGGTCGCTGCAAAAGCTTTTGTTCTGAAAGCTTACAACTTTGCTTTCATATTAAGTTGTTTTGTTGCTTTGCACGCTTGTCCCCAATGCATTTCCAAGTCTTTGTTTGCATGTTCACATGCATGTAAATGCGTAATTGATATTAGATTAATGTTTGACTTCAAATGCATCCAAAGTCTTATAGGAGAGCGACACGTGTAAAGTGGATCAATCACAGTGTATTGTGATGGGTCCATTTTACACGTGTCGTCTCTTTATTGGACTCCGGATGATCCGTATGAGTTTGACCTAATATTTTCTCGTAATTTAATGGGTATATTTTCACGCAAACTATTGGCATAAAACAATTCGGCCATAAGAACATGGAAATTTTACGTGCATGCCACATAAATGTTTATTTATTTATATATATCTTACACTTAAAAGTTGATATTTATATTTATAATAATCTCAAGCGGTCTTGATCTGGATCTGAATCTTGGCCACAAATCTTAATAAACAATATCTCTGCTTTTAAAAGTCCCAGTTTTTTGTCCCAGGCGTCTGGAATAATATGACATCACCCAAAGTAAGGTGATAAAATCGAATAATTTTAAATTATAAAATATAAATAAATTATAATTTAATTGTACTTTATGAAAATAGTGATGATTCTATTTATCAACTAATGAAGACATTTGGTTGAAGGTTTTTGTACTTTAAATATCGTGTTGCTGTCAGAATGACTATCAATTTGTGTAATGTTTCATATGGTACAAAGCTATAANATAATATGACATCACCCAAAGTAAGGTGATAAAATCGAATAATTTTAAATTATAAAATATAAATAAATTATATTTTAATTGTACTTTATGAAAATAGTGATGATTCTATTTATCAACTAATGATTTTTGTACTTTAAATAGTGTGTAGCTGTCAGAATGACCATCAATTTGTGTAATGTCATATGGTACAAAGCTATACTTACATTTATTTAATAGAGTTATAAATGTATAAATTAAATCATTTTCTTATAATAATATGAAAAATGACAATTACTTGTGGCCATATTATTGATTTTATAGTCATTTTTTATAAAAATATATGTCTATTGTTTGTAGGAATNGCTATAATTACATTTATTTAATAGAGTTATAAATGTATAAATTAAATCATTTTCTTATAATAATATGAAAAATGACAATTACTTGTGGCCATATTATTGATTTTATAGTCATTTTTTATAAAAATATATGTCTATTGTTTGTAGGAATGTTGTTATATATGCATATATATTTCATCAAAAATACTTTTAGCCACAACCAATAGTCAAGTCCTTTTTTAAATGTGCCTAAAGATAATATATAATGTTACAAGATACTTTACTCACATTGGCTATGAATGTTGTAATTACAATGAAAAATTTGTATACATACCACATGCCACANTTGTAGGAATGTTGTTATATATGCATATATATTTCATCAAAAATACTTTTAGCCACAACCAATAGTCAAGTCGTTTTTTAAATGTGCCTAAAGATAATATATAATGTTACAAGATACTTTACTCACATTGGCTAAGAATGTTGTAATTACAATGAAAAATTTGTATACATACCACATGCCACGCAATTCTNGGAGCAACAAAACAACACAATTCATTGGTTCTGCATAGAGGACACAAACCACCAATAGCAACNCACAAATTTCACCACCACCACCACCACTACCACCACCACCACCGTACAATTACCACCACCACTACCACCACCACCACATCACAACTACCCCCACACACACCCCCAACACACCACCATTGTCACCACACAAATACCACCATCACCACACATTTATCATCAACACCAATTCACCACCACCACCACATCATCACAACCGACAAACTAAAACCAACATACCACCCAACCAAGAGATGGAGCAACAAAACAACACAATTCATTGGTTCTGCATAGAGGACACAAACCACCAATAGCAACCCCATCATATACAGTGTCTGCAAAGCACTAATAGCAATCCATCATACATAGTGTCCGCAAACTACCAATAGCAATCCGTTCGAGACAGAGAGCAAACCCTTCGGGCAACCTCCAAATGTCACACAGAAAAAGAAATGCTCTTTATATATGAATGGCCACTGAATGGCCTTTGATAACCAAAATAAAAGTTGGAGAAAGAAAAAACATGTCAACTGCTCTACAAGCAAAGAAAATAGTGATCANTTGATAACCAAAATAAAAGTTGGAGAAAGAAAAAACATGTCAACTGCTCTACAAGCAAAGAAAATAGTGATCCATGTAGTTAAACTATGAAGCAATGCATAGTGTTAATGAAAACTTTAATTTCTCCATAGAACAAAGCCACAAAATGCAAACATCAATCCATAAACATCATTGAACTAGAAACCGTAAAGAGCAAAGAGCCAAAACGGCAAAGGCAAAAAATCTTCAAATTTCACACAAAAAAAAAAAAAATGCAATTGATTGTTTCCCCTTCCTTGAAGCATATAAATTAATCAATTTTTCTATAGAGGAAAGCCACAAACTACAAAGAGCAAGCAACACACCGCATTGAACCACAAATCACAAAGAGCATAATGGCGAAGGAAGGGTAGAAGATATTGGATAACAACGAAGAACAAGGGGAACTAATAGAGGCTGTCNCATAATGGCGAAGGAAGGGTAGAAGATATTGGATAACAACGAAGAACAAGGGGAACTAATAGAGGCTGTCGAATTGATCATTCTCCCACCGTGAGAGAAGAAGAGGAAATACCTAGAGCAGAGACTCGAGAGGAGAAAGCAGAGCGAGGCAGAGAAACACGAGAGGAGAACGAACCACGAACCAAAAACAGGGGGCAGCTGAGTAATAGGCACGCGAAAAAATGCGGATCGTGAGGTCAAGCCCGCGACCCGTGTTTATGGGTGTGTTTCGAGATAAGCCTCTGTACCGCGCGAACCAAACAACGTGTCAAGCTTCTTCCCACCGCGCTGCAACAAATAAGCTGCTCCAAATGCACCCTAAGTGTGGTGGCTGCCAGAAAACTACAGTCTAAATTTTTGAAAATTTTAAAAAAGTTATAACAGCCATTGCAACTTCTTGAACAACACCTACTTCCAAATCAGCTTCAAAACTACTTTTTTAAACAACTGCAATTACCTCAAACNATATATATATATATATAGCTTTTGGCTAATTATTTAGTTTGTTGACCTCAATCCAAGCTAAAACTAGATAAAAAATTTAAACAATACTTAAAAGCAAGATGTGAAGAATGATAACATAAAGAAGAAGGTAGCCTAATGCTAATTATGTGGAATAATATTCAACTACATCATATAACTATACTAAAGAACTAGGTAGCCTAAAATTTATTTAATTGGCCAATAAAATCAAGCTAACTATAACCCAATGAAAAAATGGTAGGCGTGCATTCATAAGTGGTCGTAAAATGTTTAATAGTTATGGTATTAGGCATTATACTTCAAGAGAGCAATTGCTGGGTAAGAATATTACGTATGACGAAGAAAGTGAAGTTAGAAAGAATAGAAAAATGCACGATCAATAAAATCTAGCTCATGTTAAAGAATGAGCAGATTAATACACATGATTGCTAATTGATGAATCTAAAGAATGCCTTATAGCAGTGACAAGGTCAGTCATGTAACCTTCTTTAATTAGCTTGAACATTAGACTTGGTTGAAGTGAAGTGTAATGATTGAAACATTAAAAGCTAGACATGATGGATGATATAAAGGTTATATAAGGCACCTCTAAAGATTAATTGAGTCTCCTCTAAATAAGAGGGTATATTCCAATACATAGACAAACAAGTTCCATCAATTATGATAGAGACATCTTCAAAATTTGTATCACCCATTAATAATGAAAGATGAAAGCATAATAGATCCATGGTCTGGGATATGATCAACTAACCTACGATTATTTGGCATGTGGGGTTATCTCTATATATAAAGGATACATGCAATTTAGATGGCATCAGAGTCATCAAAAGGCTAGAGAGCTTGCCATCATGCATGGAGCCATCTTGAGAAATTCCTAAAGAAAACTTATAAGCTATTAAAGATATAATATTCTTTTTAAGTTTAAATGATAAAATAAAGGACAAAAAGAAGCTTAACTTCTTATATTTAAAGAAGTATTATATATATATATATATATATATATAACATGAGCAGAGTACAATCTCCCATCCACTACCTCCAATTCTCACTGTATTTGTCAAAATCTTAGCTTTACAATGTCCTTATGAGCTTATCCTAAAAGAGTTTAACTCAAAGATGGTTAATCATTAGAAAATTAATTCAATATTAGTTCAGATCAAGATCTGATTGAAGTAAACGAGCCAAACTATGAGCCAAAACTTTGAATCAATTTTTTTTTAGCCAATTTCGAGCCATACATGAATCAACTTGAACTGACTCAAGATTGCTCAATTTTTTTTTTTGTTAATTTTTACAAATTATATATAGTGCTTAGTAAAATCAAGTATAACGAGCTACAAGGCAATTGTGAGCTGGATTGGATTCAAAATAACTCAATTTGAGCCATCTTGATTCAATTTCAAGCCATATAGAACATAATGGAGCTGCCACAGGTCCAAATAGCTCAAATTTGAGTCAGCTCGATTCAAATAAGCCGAGCTGGCTTGAAATCAAACATAATAGGACACGAGCTGATTTTATTCCAATCTCAATCCATTTGATTTAATTTCGAGCTGGTCTCAACAATACTCGAAATAGGCTCATTAAGAGGGAATGAAATATTCAAATCTACTACTACAGATCTCATGGCAGAGCTAGTCGCGTCTGCATTTTGTGAAAAAAATTAGGCTAGGATATTTTAATCAAGTCCAATCAAAATAGTTTTTTTTTTCTCATCGAATTTATCTAAAATAAATAAAATACTTAACAAATAAATTAAATATTCAGTTATTGTAATATATTTATTATAAAATAAATTCAAAAATTCTTAAAAATTACTCTGATTAAATCCAACTTAAAATATTCTCATTCATAGTCATTCCTATATTTCTATATCATTGCCGATTCATGGCAGAAATCGTTACTGTAAAAAAGTAGCCATGATGCTCGTGTTCGACTCGTTTATATTTCGAGCTCAAAAAGTGTATTCGTGTTCGGCTTGTTTGCTTAGCGAGCCGAACACAAGCCGTTCACGAACAAAGAATTATTTTGACAACCCTAATTAAGTAGCCATAAGAGGTTAAGAATTGGGGCAAGATTTCAAAGATCACTTGAATCTATTTTCTTCATTAATACTTTTAATTAATTATAAATCTTTGTAACATTGAAGTCATATATATATAATTGATTAGTAGTATTTTGAGCCAAAACGAGCCGAATTCGTGTTCGGCTCGTTAACTTAGCGAACAAGCCGAACACGAGCTGTTCGCGAACAACTAGCCGTTTTGCAGCCTAAGTTAGTGCCAAGTTAATGCATTAGCACATGAAATTATTTGAAGAATTGACATGCATACCACACAATTATCAACCTAACGACCAAATTAGATATTTATTCTAATTAATACTTTAATGTCATAAATATATGCATGAAAACATGCAATTCAATTTAAAAGGAATATGATTTATGCTATGATGCTAAAAATATGAGTGATATGTATAATAATGATTTTGGTGTTAGAAATGCAAAAAAATATGTCGTATATATGTAAATACCCCTAATTGAATATATACTTGTTACTGAGAATGGCGCCCCATACATAACACCCGAAACATTGTTATTTATAAATCTAGCACCCCATTTCATCCATTTTTTTAAATTCTCGCTCAAATATCAAAATTCGTCATAAAACCAATTGTTTGATCGCGGCACGAGTAAATGCACCGATTTGGTAGTTCAAAAATATAACTGTGTTAAATTTTATAAATAATAATTTTTCAGGTGCGATGTACGTAATTATCCCTAAATATAAATACCAAATTTTAGGTAAATTTCTAAATACAAAAAAAATTGGGCGGTATGTATGTAAATTTCACAACAACAACAACAACAATAACAATCCCTTATTCCACTAAATGAGGTCTGCTATATGAATCCGTTCTCTTCATTGTGTCCTAGTGAGTGTCATACATTCATTCTAGTTAGACTACGATCATTTTTTTATACAGTATGCCGAAGACTTTACAGGTCTACCTCTGCCTTTCTTAATATAAATCGAATCTAAAACATCTAATCTCTCCTAACCGAATCACCAGACATACGTAAATTTCCCTAAGAAAATAAAATTTAGTATATGTTTTTTGGAAAGGAAATATTCAAAGAAGATTTCCAGCAGTAATTTGCAAAGCATAACAGTACAAGCAAAACAAAAACCTTAACCAAATAAAACAGATATCAAAGTAGCCAATGGCTAATAACAAGAGGAGTATAACATAACAAAAATAAATTAGTAAAACACAGAGAAACAAATGCATTTAAGTTTAGGGTTATAGAAACAGTACCACTTTTGAACCTTGCACTTTGTAATTCACACAGAAAATATCTTCCCCCAACAAAGTGCTGTAATCAAGTCATGGTCTTCCCAGGGCAAAGAATGGCTGAGAGCAGCATGTATGACCTGGAAATAAGGGAAGTTCAGAGCTCTGAAAGAGAAATGTTGAAGGCCTGTTTGGGACTCAGTTAAATTTTTTTTTTAATTTTTAAATATTNTATATAATTAATATAATATATTATTTATATATATTAGTATTAGGGATGTCAAATTGACTCGTCGTTCATGAACAACTCGTGTTCGACTCGTTCGTTAAGAAATGAACACGTACAATGACTTTACAAACAATTTCAAACACGAGTTTATTTCAAACAAATTAAATTTCAAACGAACCGACTACAAACGAAAGCTATGTTCGTTCGTGTTCGGTTCGTTTACACCCCTAGCTGGCCTGGTCATTCATGCAAAGACCGAAACCTTTAACATACCTACCAAGTCTTTTTATCTCTTGACGCTCCTACATTGTTTGATCTCTGGTTTTTCTCTACACCCCTCGATCCCTCATTCCCACATTCAAAGCCAAGAGCTGGAACCCCTTCCTTCCACCTATGTGATTAGCGATTCTAGGGCATCCTCCTCTTCGGTTCAGAAGTCTAGGACTCCGAAGCCCTCTCTTCATTCGCCCCTACGCCAAAATTGTACGAGGGCTTCTACCCCTTCTTTATTTGCACGAAGCCGACAAAAGAGCGCAAGGGAACCCTCCCTTTTTGCAAGCCTTGTAAGTTGAAGCTATTCCTATCTCCTTTTTGGCAAGTGGATGCTCTCAACTTCATTTTTGTTGATTTTTGAGTTATTAGTCTTACCAATGGTTTATTAGGTTTGATTAAAATGCTTTTTTTTCTGAAATCTACATACAGACCACACAAATCTTATGTATTTATTTATCTAAACACCAAAAATTTCAGATTTACACCTATGAAATTTTCGTGTTATGAAGGTATGCATGAAAAAATGTATTTTATTTATTATGTGATGTTAAAGAATTGAGTTTTGTGCATGTAAATAAGCAAGTTTAGCTGCTAAATAAATAACAATTATGTGGTATGCATGTAAATGTCCTTAATTTCTTTTTAAATGCTGACTTATAAATTATCAAATATATGATTTGAAATTTATAATGTTGACGGAACAATTTTTCCCCATTCCATGGAATGAATCACTTTATTGTATTTTGATGAAAGTTTTTTTTTGCCTTATTTATAATGTTTTGGTAGATTTATATACATATCACTCAATTTTTATGTATTTACATATGTAGAACCTAAACTTTATGTTTTTACATATATGTCATCTTACCTTCCCATGAAAATGTATATATCATGTTGTCAAAAAGTTAAAATAGTGGTATTTGGTATAATTGTATCTAATAAAGTTTGGGTGTTAGGTATATTTGGGTGGTTTGCATGTAATGCTATTTATATGAATACTTTCTTTGATGTTATGATAAAATTTTTGTTAGAAAAAAATTACATTAATTTTTTTTTTTTTTAATCAATTACAATATAAATTTACAGCTCTTTCAAATTGTTTGATTTAGATCAAAATTAAAAATTTCAAGTCCAATCGAGCTTATAAAACGAGTCGAGCTTGAGCTTCCTAATCCCGCTTGAGTTTATGAGCTGACCCGAGCTCGAGCTTAATATATTTCTCACGAGTCTAGCTCAAGCTTGCAATCTGAGGTTCAGCTCGAGTTCGAGCCAACCTTACAGTAAATGAGCTAAGCACATTTGACCCGAATTTGAGCTCGACTTGGCTATATTGCTGGACCAGAGGATTAGAGATCTGGGAGCCATTATTGGCGCAAAATCTACACTGAAGAAATGATTTCATGATTACACAGAGGAAGACAATCAGCACATAGGAACTATAGCAATGCAGAAGAAGAAGAGTAGATCACTGTGAGCAAAAGAAGGCTAAAATGTTATAAAAACTAAGCTGTTTAATCATCTAGTAAAGCTAGAAAGTTGAAGTGCAACATTATAGTTTCTTACTAGAAAAACTCTAGGTTTGGTAGAGCAAAGATCATGTATCCCCCACCCTACCCAGGAGAAAATGTTAGGTCAGGGTTTTGGATACATCCGGAGTCCTATAGGAGAGCGACACGTATAAAGTGGACCAATCACAGTGTATTGTGATGGGTCCACTTTACACGTGGCGCCTCCTTATTGGACTCCGGATGATCCGAAGTCCTGATCTAATATTTTCTCTTCCCCAAAGACATCAAACCATCCTAGCCACCATGTGATGACCTAATAAATAATTAGCATTAATGGCATCAAGAGATTAATTAATCCTCTATTAAGAGAAGCCAACTTTTCTAAAGGCTTCATGAGGCGATCATTATTAAGGGCAATAATTTAGGGGTTTAACAAAACTATAAACGAAGAGCCAATTAAGAACTCTGATATCCATTGCATAGCTCTTGGTAAGATCTAAGGTAAACACTTTCTTAATATTTTGTCTATTTTGATACAATTTTAACATGATTTCAGTTTAGAGGGTGTGGGATAATAGAAAACCTTCTTCTTATATATAGTAGGATGAAATAAGATGATTTTTTATAAATTTTTTTTGGTTATGGTAGATCCCGGGTTTTGATTAAAATTAAGATTATGATTAAGTAATTATATCCTAGAGTTAATTTATAAGGATACATTTGACTAAAGCTATATCTATTATGATTTACAAAAAAAAAAAGTTAAGGATTTAATTGAGGAGTTTATATAATAGACTAGCTCAATCCGTTACAAGAATATTTAAAGTTTAAGGGTCCGTTTGGAGCAGCAGTGCGGTGACGACGTGACAGGTTTGCCCGTTTAGATAAACTGTGTTTTGACAGCTTTTTCAAAAAATTGTGGCTGAAATAAGTGTTTTCTCACCTATCATGACTAGGTGTGGTGGCAGCTTTAAAGCTGAGGTCTTACTTTTTCACAAAAAAAAAAAAAAAAATGTGTAATAGCGTCGCAACTTTTTTGCAATATTAGATATTTTTCAGCAATTTCACAACTGCTTTTTAATAAGTTGCTGCCACCCCCAAACATATCTTAAATTAAGAAATATTAGATGCATTTAACCTTAATTACTCATAATATTTCAAGTCGATATTCTATATGTGGATAATTAATATTTTAGAAAGAAACTTTAGGTCCGTGTTGATCCAATTTTTTTGGAATGCATGGCTTAGTTATTCACAATAATAATGAATTTGCCTTACTATCGGTGGGTTAAGATTGCCTTTCGCTATTTAAGAATTTAAGTCTTAGTTAGAAGGCCGAAGCCCATT
>JXCR01128266.1:52792-83241 GCA_002079205.1 Phalaenopsis hybrid cultivar | reverse complement strand
AAGGAGGGGAATGGGTAACCTTTAATCTTAATCAATTTATTTGATGTTTGAAATACAAAGGANTTGCTCAGTGAATAGAGGAGAATAATGTAGAATAATTTTCAAGTCCATTTGATGCATAAAATATTTTTAATTTATTAAATACTATTTGAAATCATTTGATCCTCAATGCATATTGACACATCACCTTGGCTTGAAGTTTTGACATGTTATAGCCTCTGTAAGGGGGAACATTCTCTGATTTTTTTTAAATTCAGATGAGGTTCCTATATAGAGATCCATATTTTTCAAGTTATTTCACACCATTTCCTTAAAATAATCATGGAAATTAGCATACTGGTTATTAAATCCCAAGAAAATTTTGGAAGGTCTACCATGACCAGACAAACCTTTGAAAATAATTTCACGGGTCAAGTCATTTAAAATCAAATACTAAATCACTAAAATAATTAATTTTGAAAAATATAAACATTTAAATGACTTGATTTCTGATCTCCACTGTGATTTATGATCCAGAGAACTCACCGTAAAAGTTTCAAAATATTTTGAGTCCATTTAATAACTTAAATTGATTTTTAAAGATATATACCACTCTTAACTCTTAAATGATTTTTTAAAAATCAAGAAAAAATTATGAAACTTAGTTTTTTGAGTTCTCTGTGATCAGGGATATTTTATAAAAATAAACAAAATTATGAAACTTAGTTTTTTGAGTTCTCTGTGATTAGGGATATTTTATAAAAATAAAATAATAATGAAACTTAGTTTTTTAAGTTCTCTGTGATCAGGGGTATTTTCTAAAAATAAAATGATATTGAAGATAAAAATTTAATTTTTAGCCTATTTTAAATATTTAAATATTTAAACAAAATCATAAAAATAATAAAACTCATGGAAATGTTCTAAATTGTTTCCTAACTACCAAGGAACAATTAGAATATTTTTCTTGATTTTCTAAATAAAGATATTGAATTTCAAAGCTTAACAAAATATTTTAAAAAAAGGCTAAAAATGAGTTTTCACTAAAACAATTCCAATAAATCAAGGAAAAATTTAAAAAATATAAAACTTGCTCCTCTGAGTTCTCTGACCTTAAGGAGAGCTTTTAAAAATACAAAACTTAATTTTCACCACTTAAAAATATTTTATTTTTATTAAATAACCCAGAATTTAAAATAATTCTAATAAATCACAGAGAATTCAAAAAATTATGAAATTTGGTCCAAAGGCTTCTTTGGTCCAGGTATACCTCCAGTAAAAAATTTCAAGAGATTATAATTTACCTTGGTCAAGTTAGGAACTTTCTTTGAAAAATCTTATTTTTGCCNGGTCTTAAAGGGCTTAGTGGTGACTTAGGTTAAATAAAAAATTGACTAAATGAGGATTAGAGAAATAAATATGAACAAAGCCAATTTGGCTAAGGTTCAAATTACACTAACTTGCCCCTTTAAGGGTCTTCACCCACATAATTCTTAAATTGAATGGTGAAACACCACTAAGCCCAATTAGGATTAAAATTTGGCTAAGTGTTCAAATTACACTAATTTTTAAACACCACTAAGCCCAATTAGGGTTAAAATTTGGCTAAGAGTTCCAACAACACTAACTTGCCTTACATCCTTGAAACACCACTAAGCCCAATTAGGATTAAAATTTGGCTAAGTGTTCAACTTACATTAACTTGCTTCTTCAAGGGTCTTCACCCACATAATATTCAAATTGAATGACAAATGATAATTACCCCTTTCTTAGGGATAATTAAGACATCAATGTTCACTGAGTAATAAGGGTATTTACAGGATGAACTATTAAGAAACATAATAAGTTTAAATGAACTCGAGACTTTTCACCAGTTGGTGAGAGGGAGACATGGACCTGCTTCCCTCTCCTAACTTGTTGGATACCTCAGGGGCCTATTAAACTTAACATTTTTTTCGCTTAATGGAATCATCCTTAAACTTTTTAAGGACTCACTAAGATATGACATAGGGTTAAGAAATTTACCAAAATTTTACCTTTCCTGCTCTTTATAAACTTCTTTAACATGCATTTCAAGTTTCAGGTGGTGGAACAAGAAGACTCGCCAGGTACGCTTTTACAGTTTATAGTACCATTTTTCTCCTACCTTTTCCTTACATATTTCATGCTTGTGTTTACCTACATAAAATTGCATGTAACCATAACCAAAACCAAAACTAAAATCAACCAAGATAAAATTTACCGCCACAACATTCAAAATATAAAATAACTCAAAATTTAATCACAAACATCACACAAAACCACAAATTCAACTAAATTAAGATGTCTCTATCGGATGATCGGGAATCTTTTGGAGGAGTTAACCTACAGTTGCTAACGAGGCTTTCCACAGTTTAAATAAAATTATGGAACTCATTAAGTTAGGTTTGATAAGTTCATTTAGACTAAATGAATCCAATAGAAAATAGTGATGTCGGAACGAGGGAACCGTAGGATCCTAACTGGTGTCACTCTAATCAACTTTAATATGCCCTTATAAAATTTAAAGAACTTCAGCCATAGGGCCACCTGATTTGATATTATAACTTGACACACTAGATAATCAAACTCGTTGCGGCAGGAGCTTGGAGCTAGCATGGTGGGCAACACGACCATTTTCAACAGCAAAACCTGTCTTCCCCAGCTAAACCAATCTTCCTTTCTTAAACTTAAACAACAAAGCCATAGGACTTTGAGGTTGCTTCCTTATGCAACGTAAATCCTCACCTTATCTTTAGGCCTTTCATAGCCCTGCTATACAATATAAGCCCTAACTCGTCTTAGGATTCCAAGGTTGTTGTTTGTCACGACCTAAATCCTCATATCTTCCAGGCTATTTGTGTTATCATTTCACAAGAATGTAAGCCCTAACTAATAAAATTTGCAGGATGAAACACTTAAAATATTTATCCTCAAAACTGAAGCCAAACATTAAGATAGCTTGGGAAGTCACCGGAGTTCTCCTCTGGATCCATGACATCCCCTAGTCCTTCTTCCTTTGGATTCTATAATAAAATGTTCCAAATTTGAACCAATCCCCTTTCACACCTCTACGTCCGATTTCGTTGAAGAGTCTTACTCTTTGAAATTCCTTAAAGATAATATTTCCTGATTTTTATCGAGAGTCTTCTTAGGTGACTTTGGTCATTTAAGATGTAATTAACTATAGGGGCTTGCCCTTATAGGAAGCATGTCCGAACCCAGCTTAATATAAACCCTATTTAATCCTTTATATTAAATAGGGGAGCTTGTCGGTAAATACAAAGGTTTCGCAGACCAAGTTAATTATTTATATTAAATAGGGGAACTTGTCGGCAAATACAAAGGTTTTGCAGACCAAACTGACGTCATACTTTCCTTAGTTTATTTGATCGAGCCTCATCCTCAATTCTTGTGTTTATCCTTCACCTATTTAATCCTTTATATTAAATAGGAGAACTTGTCAGCAAATACAAAGGTTTCGCAGACCTAACGGACCATATTAAATAGGGGAACTTGTCGGCAAATACAAAGGTTTCGCAGACCAAACAGACGTCATATATCCTTAGTTTATTTGATTAGCCTCATCCTCAAGTCTTGTGTTTATCCTTTGGGATAGATACAGGATTTGAGGTACAGTGCCTTGTGTTTATCCTTCGGGATAGATACATGATTTGAGGTACAGTGCTCTTTCATTTTAAACTACAAAAATTGTTTATCCTTCGGGATAGATACAGAATTTGAGGTACAGTGCTCTTTCATTTTAAACTATGAGAACTATGGGGTCAGTTTGATTTCATACTTCAACGTCCTTCCGAAGCGGGCGATGGGATTTCGATTCCATGGGTCAGTTTGATTTCATACTTCAACGTCCTTCCGAAGCGGGCGACGGGATTTCGATTCCGATGACCGACAGCTTCTTACGGGCAACCCCACAAACCATCCCCGAAATAGCGCCGACATTCCCCTATTTAATATTAAGAATTAAACAGGATTTATATTAAGCTGGGTTCGAAAAAGCTTCCTATAAGGGCAAGCCCCTATAGTTAATTACATCCTAAATGACCGAAGTCACCTAAGAAAACTCTCGATGAAAATCAGGAAATATTATCTTCAAGGATTTCAAAAGGATAGGACTTTTCAAAGAAATTGGATAAAGAGGTGTGAAATGGGATTGGCTCAAATTTGGAGCATTTTATTTTTGGAATCCAAAGGAGGAAGATCTAGGGGATGTCATAGATTCAGAAGAAAACCTCAGTGACTTCCAGTCTATCCTATTGTTTGGCTTTAGTTTTGAGGAGAAATATTTTGATATTTCATCCTGCCAATTTTATTTATTTAGGGATTACATTTGTGTGAAACAATCACACAAATAGCTTGGAAGATGTGAGGATTTAGGTCGTGAAGAACGACAACCTCGAAATCCTAAGACGAGTTAGGAATTATATTGCACAACATAGTTGTACAAATGCTTAAATATGAGTTGAGGATTTATGTTACACTAGGTAGACAACGTCGAAATCCTATGGCTTGTTATTTAATTCTAAGGAAGGAAATTGATTTAGTTGGGGAAGATGGGTTTTACTGTTGAAGATGGTCGTGCTGCCCACCATGCAAGCTTCAAGCTCCTTGCCGTGACGAGTTTTAAGTTTTCTAGGGTGTCAAGTTATGATGTCAAATCAGGTGGCCCTATGGTTGAAGTTCTTTAAATTTAATGGGGGATGTTAAATTTGATTAGAGCGACATCGGTTAGGATCCCACGGTTCCCTCAATCCGGGACCACTATTTTCTATTGGATTACTTAGTCCAAATGAATTTACTAAACTCAACTTAATGAGTTTCATAATTTCATTTAGACTGTTGGAAGCCTCATTAGCAACCGTAGGTTACCTCCTCCGAGGGATTCTCAATCATCCGATAGAGACGTCTTAATTTAGTTGTAGTTGTTGTTTTGTGTGATGTTTGTGATTAAATTTTGAGTTATTTTATATTTTAAATGTTGAGGCAGTGGATTTTATTATGGTTGATTTTAGTTTTGGTTTAGGTTTTGGTTTTATGGCTATCATGACAGTTTTAGTTTTCATGTAGGATGACATCATTGTTTAGCATGCAAGTTTGTGTTAACATCAAAAGTACAGTATGAAAGTTTAATAAAGACGGCGTTGTAAACTATAAAAGCGTACTGGCGAGTCTTCTTGTTCCACCACCTGAAACTCAAAATGCATGTCAAAGCATTTTATATGAAGCAGGAAAGTAAAGTTTGGCAACCTACCTAACCCTAGGTCATATCTTGGTGTGTCCCTATTAGTTTGATTAAGGATGATTTTTGTTAAGCAAGGCATATTAAGTTTAGTAGAC
This sequence comes from Phalaenopsis hybrid cultivar, assembly GCA_002079205.1. Classification (NCBI taxonomy): domain Eukaryota; kingdom Viridiplantae; phylum Streptophyta; class Magnoliopsida; order Asparagales; family Orchidaceae; genus Phalaenopsis; species Phalaenopsis hybrid cultivar. Next base: position 77,886 of record JXCR01128266.1, on the reverse strand, counting down.
CTCCGAGGTATCCAACAGGTCTAGAGAAAGCAGCAGGTCCATGCTTCCCTCTCACTGCCTGGTGAAAAGTCTCGAGCTTATTTAAACTTATTATGTTGCTTAATAACCCATCCTATAAATACGTTTAATGCTCAAGGAACAATGATGTTTCAATTGTCCCTAAGAGTAGGGTAATTATCATTTGTGATTTAATTTGTAAATTAAGTGGGTGAAGACCCTTAAAAGGGACAAGTTAATGTTATCAAGGCACTCAACCAACTTTGTAATTTGGGCTTGTAGTGTTTTAAAGATGTTAAATTTTAATTATGTTCACTTTTCTAATCCTCATTTAATCATATTTGATTTAGCCTAGGTTACTACTAAGCCTTTGAGGTTTTGGTGGATGTCTTAGTATATATTTTGGAAATGATTGAATTTTAAGTGATGATGATTCATTTTTGAAAGTCATTTGAACATCAAATAGAGGTATTTGATTAGTGAGTTATTAACACCCAAAATTATGCACCTAAGTCTAGGATCATTTATTTGACTAGACTTCCAAATTTTAATAATTTAAAGAAATTGCAAATTTATTCTTTAATTATCAAAAGTGAGATTGGTTTCTACCAATTAATCTCTTTGTATTTCAATCATCCAATTATGTTAATTAAGATCAAATGTTACACATTTCCCTTTCTGGAATTAAGCCTAAATGTTAATTAAGGTTAAATTTTCAAAATTACATTTTGCCCCTAAGGCTCTATTACTTCTTAATTTATCAAATTTAATCCAAATGACATTGGAATTTTCATCCCACTTTACTCATGGGTCAATTAAGATATCAGAGGAGAAAATGTGATTTTCAAAATTTAATTTAATTTACATATTTATTTTAATGCAAAAATAGGATTTTTCAAAGAAAATTCCATAACCTAACCAAACTAAAGCTTACTCCCTTGAAATTTTTATTGGAGGTAGACTTTGAAACGAGAAGCATTGGGACCAAATTTCATCATTTATTGAATTATATTTGAATTTGAAGAATTATTTTAATTTTTGGAGTATTTATTAATTATAAAATAGTTTAAGTGTGGAAAATTAAATTTTATATTTTTATTAAATCTCTCTAATGTCAAGGGACACAGACAAATAAATTTTACATTTTTTTTATTTTTCTTTGAATTTTTAGAATCATTCTAGTGAAAATCCATTTTTAGCCTTTAAAAAATATTTTAAGCTTCAAAATTCAATAACTTCACTTAGAAAATTAGGAAAAGTATTTTAATTGTTCTTAAGTGCTTTGAAAACAATTTAGAACATTTTCATGAATTTTATTATTTTTGTGATTTTTATCATTTTTAATTATTTAAGTATTAAAAATAGGCTTGAAAATGGAATTTTTATTTTTATTTCAAATTTATTTTTAGAAAATTTCTCTGATCACATAGAACTCCAAAAACTAATTTTTATAATTTTTTGAATTATATTTTAATTATTAAAAATCATTTTAGTACCAAAAATGTCATTTAACTTGAAAAATCAATTTGAGTTATTAAATGAGCTCCAAATATTTTAAAATTTTTATGGGGAGTTCTCTGAACTTTGAATCTTAGTGGAGATTAAAAATCAAATCATTTAGATGTTTTTGTTAAACAAAATTAATTTTCTTTGTGTTTTAGGGTTGGTGGAAATTATATGCATTCTTATTGACTTAATCCATGAAATATTTTCCAAAGAGTTCTCTGGTCACTTTAAATCTTCCAAAATTTTCTTAGAATTTCTTAAGCAACATGCTAATTATTATGATTAATTTATGCAAATAGTAGACATAAAATTGAAAAATATGGATCTCTGTCTAGAGATCTCCTTTGACTTTAGAAAAATCAGGGAATGTTCCCTGAGACAGAGGCAACAACGTGCTAATATTTAAGCCATGGTGAAATGTCTACATGCATGGAGAATCAAAAGACTCAAAATAGTATTTAATTAATTAAAAATAAAACATGCATCAAATGGAGTTCAAATTATTTCCACATTATTTTTCTTTGTTCACTTAGCAAGTGGGTATTTTTGTTTTATTTTTGTGATTTTTCTACACCAAGATTTGAATTTTTTAAGTTAGGGAGCATTTTTTGAATTATTTAAAACCTTATTGATCAATTTAAACGCACAGCGCTGACTAGATCCTAGGCGGCTCCGAAAACATGCGCGGCGTGCTCTGGTTGGATGCCACCATCCACGTAGCCGCTGACTCGACCCACACTTTATGAACTGAAGCTTGATCGAACGGCTCCCCGTCATCGTCCCCAAATAGGCTAACTTGAGAATTGTCCACACTAAAACCTTAAGATCTCCCTCTAGACTCAACCAATTCTCATGGGGTTTGATCCTATGGACTCTTCTAAGTGAGACGAACACATCCAAACAGTAATCATGCAATTAAATTAACCCTAATCAAATGGAGAATCAAAATAGGCTTGGGAGGAGGAGAAGTACAATACCTTTGCTCTGAGAAGGGAAGCTTCAATCAGAGGTGCTCGACACGTTCGTGGAGGTCCAAGGAGGCTAGGGATTAAGCCCCTTACTATGGTGAAAGGTCTAGGTATGAATTCAACCAAGCTCGATTCTAGTTGTTGGCCTAGAGCTATGCTAGGGTCTCTGTGGAAGGGGGATTTGATGGGGCTTCTCCTTATTTCACTGTGGTGAAGGTGTGGGTGAATTTAATTTGAGTTTGATGGATTGTGGAGTTGTGGTGAGCTCTGTCCTTGTTTTTAACAGAAGTTTGAGCTCAAAATTGAGCTTCCACAGTGGGAATCAGTTAGGGAAAGTGGTTGGCTTGAGCTGAGGAGGTCTCAAAGAGTCTCTGGAAGCAATTTGGAGGGGTCTCTCTGAGAAATTTTTAGCACTCCCTCCATGGCCGTCGAGGTGAGCTTTTTATAAAAATGGCTTAATGCTTGCTGTCATGGCCAATGAGGGGGTGAAAAGTGATGCTTATGTGGAGGGGAGAGAGGCTCTAACATTTAATTTGGATGAGGTGGCCTCTAGATTTGAAATGGGTTTGATTCGATTGAGGTGGCTCACGATTTTGGTTTTTTCCGGCCACTAGGCCAACTGGCTAGGCCAAAGGAGGTGGCCAGAGAGCTCAGGGACCTCAGAGGAATCTATCACAGCAATTAAATAGGTTTGGGTTTTGTTTTGGCAAAAAGATCTTAAGATTAAGCAAATATGGAATGAAATCTCTTAATTTTTGGGACCTTTTGTCCATGGCTTAACTTGGGTGATTTTATGGAGTTTAGACTGGTCACTAGGGTCCAACTAATGGCCGTGGAGTTATTAATTTGGTGGCTTTGGGGTGGCTAGGCTAACTTTAGTGCATGGGTCCAATGTGGGTCAAATGACCAAAACTTGGGTTTGGGCTAGGCTAGCCATGAACGTGAGCCCAATTTATTGATAAATATTGTGCATAAGATTTTAATGAAGATTTTTTGTGAAGAATTGAAATGATTTTGAGTTCAATTGGAGGGTCCATTTGGAGGATTTTTTGAAATTTAGTAAATTTTGGCATGTTGGGCTAGACTTGGGTCTAGATTGCGTTGGGTTTGGAATTTGGCTCAATTTAATGGTCCAAATGATCAATGAAGACGTTATAAATATTTTTCATGAAGGAATGGAATGGAAATTTTGGGGCTAAGGCAATCAATTTGGTGGAATTTTTAGACATGGCCAATTTGGGGCAATTTTGGGGATTTTTCGATTTGGGTTGATATTAAATGAAATTGAGGCTTCACCAAGGCCAGTTGAAAATCAATTTTGATGTTTAGTAATGTTATGAAGAGTTCACAACATGAATTATGGCAAATTGAGTGGGCTATGAGTTTAATTAGGTGAGATTAGGTCATGTGGCCAAAATTGGGGATTTTGATTTGGATCAAAATTGGGCTCAAAGAATGGACCAATTGAGCTTGGATTTGGTTTAGATTGGTCATATGAAATATGAATTTGAGTTTATGATTGAAATTGGGACCAATTTGATGGACATTTGAAGTGGATTTAGGGAGATTGGGCCTTTAAAGACAATTTTAGGGTTTTGGTCAAAATGGTCAAAATTGTCAAATTGGATCATGTGGTAGTTAAGAAAAGTGAAAAAAGGAATATTTGGAATATTTTGGAAATTTTTGGGGTTTTTTGGAATTTTTGGAATTTTGGGCTAAGGAGGTGCACTTTGGTAATTTTGCATTTCTTGGTGATTTTGGGTAATTTGGGTGTTTTTAAAAGGTTTTAAATGATTTTTGAACAAATTTGGGTATTTTGGGTAAATTTTGGAATTTTTGCCAAATTTAGGGTCGTAAGGGTATCTAGGTAATTTGGGGAGTTTAAAGGCAAAAGGCTAAGTTGGGCATTTTGGTAGAGTTGGGATGCCAACCACCATAAATAAGCCATGGACCAATGGAAATCACATTTTGGGTCCTCTATGTACTGGTCTTAGCTGAACCCTAGCCTAGGTCCAGTGGGTTTAGGGGACCATCTACATGAGTATCCCAAAAGTATCAAGGGATCGAAGTCAAGAAATTTTGGTTTGTGCTTGTGAGTGATTGTGAGTGAGGTGATTGCTGGTGAGTGACTTAGCTCTAAACTAACACCCAGAGCCAACCCTAAGGTCCAACAGTCCTATAGGAACTCTTCTTAAGCTCCCCCATAGTGACCCCACATACTAAGTGCTAGAGGTTAGGACTAATATGTAGAACTTCAAGTTGAGTAAATAGGAGTTTGGAATTTCTAATGGTGAGGGTTTCTTTTCTAGTTTTCTAGAAATAGTCAACAAGAAGTCCTATGGCTAGACCTTAGGATCCTAAAGAGGAACACTAGACCTCAACCAAAAATGAGGTCAACAAATGGACCCCCAATAGGTGTGGTGTGTTGGGCATGCACACCACACGTATTGGCATTGACTGACGAGATCAACAAAACCAATACAAACTCCTAAGTTAAGAGACATAGAAGGGGTATGGGATTGTGTGTGTTATTTGCTTCCACTGGGGAATATGGCAGGTGAATATTTGATCAAAGTCAAGAAGTAGGGACTCTCGCTGGTGATTGGAGAGTGGATTTTGAGTTATGAGATTTCAGGAATTTATAGAAGATGGGAATCAGTGTGTAAGTGCTGACCTCGGGGTGGGATTTGAAATTCAGGTATTAATTTTAGAAGAGACCGATCATGAAAAGGGAGGAATCATAAGTTAGGGACTGATCCCAGGATAAGGATTGAATGTTAAGGATCAATCACAAGAAAGAGCATCGGAAGGTAGGGACCAACCTCGAAAGGGTGAATCAAAGGTTAAAGACTGATTCTAAAATGAGAATTCAAAGTTAATGATCAATCTCATAAGAGAGTGTCGGAAGGTAAGGATCGACCTCAGAAAGGCGAATCAGAAGTTAAGGACTGATTTGAAAATGAGAATTAAAAGGTAGTGATCAATCTCAAAAGAGAGTATCAGAAGGTAGTGACCAACCTTAAAAATGTGAATCAAAAGTTAAGGACTGATTCAAAAAAGAGAATTGAAAGGTAGTGATCAATCTAAAAAAAAAGCGTCGGAAGGTAGGGACCGACCTCAATAGGGTGAAACGGAAGTTAAGGACTGATTCAAAAATGAGAATTGAAAGGTAGTGATCAATCTCAAAAGAGAGCGTTGGAAGGTAGGGGCCGACCTCAAAAGGGTGAATAAAAAATTAGGGACTGATTCAAAAATAAGAATTGAAAGGTAAGTATCAATCTTAAAAGAGAGTTTCGGAAGGTAAGGACTGGCCTCAAAAGGGTGAATCAGAAATTAGGGACTAATTTGAAAATGAGAATTGAAAGGTAAGGATCAATCTCAAAAGAGATCGTCGGAAGGTAAAATTGACCTCAAAAGGGTGAATCAAAAAGTATGAATTGATTTAAAAATGAGAATTGAAAGGTAAGGATCAATCTCAAAATTGAGCGTCGGAAGGTAAGGACCGACCTCGAAAGGGTGAATCAGAAATTAAGGACTGATTTGAAAATGAGGATTGAAAGGTAACGATCAATCTCAAAGGAGAGCGTCGTAAGGTAATGACCGACCTCAAAAGTAGTGAATCAGAAATTAGGGACTAATTCAGAAATGAGAATTGAAATGTAAGGATCAATTTCAAAAGAGAGCGTCGGAAGGTAAGGACCGACCTCAAAAGTAGTGAATCAGAAATTTGGGGCTGATTCTAAAATGAGAATTGAAAGTTAACGATCAATCTCAAAAGAGAGCGTCAGAAGGTAAGGAACGACCTCAAAAGTAGTGAATAAAAAATTAGGGACTGATTAAAAAATGAGAATTGATGGGTAAGGATCAATCTCAAAAGAGAGCGTCAGAAGGTAAGGACCGACCTCAAAAGTAGTGAATCAAAAATTAGGGTTGATTCGAAAATGTGAATTGAAAGGTAAGGGTCAATCTCAAAAGAGAGCGTCGGAAGGTAAGGACTGACCTCAAAAGGTTGAATAAGAAAATAGTGGTTGATTCGAAAATGGGAATTGAAAGGTAAGGGTCAATCACAAAAGAGAGCGTCAGAAGGTAAGGACCAAACTCAAAAGGGTGAATCAGAAATTAGGGACTGATTTGAAAATGAGAATTGATGGTGTTAAACCCAAAGATATGTGTCATGTGAAAAGGCTGACTTTGTGCAGACAAAGATAATTGTGCTACACGAGCAAAGAGTAAGAAACTCTGAAATCGAGAGAATCCACTCAATAGATTTATTTTCTTTTCTTCTTGTTTTTCTCACATTTAATTTTTTCAAAATATGCTTTTATAATTTGATTTTAGTTGGTTGATTTTTTTTTAAAGAAGAGTTGTTTTGCTGTTTGTTTATTGGTTGTTTTTGTTTAAATTTTATTATCGGTAATTTTTTTTTGTTTGTCGCTTTGTTCTTTATTCGTTGTAATTTTGAACCAACGTGTGGTTCATGGCTTCCATCCATCACACAAAAGGCAATTGATAAAAAAACACATTTCTGAACAAAACTTCATTAGTCTGTTCCAACAAAATGTTACAGATCAAGTGTAGGCCAACACCTCAAAAAGTACAATATGCAAAATGCATCAAAGTACATCCAAAATATCTCATGCCAAGTACACATTATAGGCTGAGCATCTCTGGTACATATCACATTGTTGTAATGTAGTAAAGTAGAAAGGAATCCTCTGACTGTCTGTTCCTTCTATGACGAGTTCCTGATTGAGCTGAACTTCTAAGCCACGCTTCAGGACAAGAGTTCTCTTCGCAAGTGCTCAGAGGTGCAACCCTCTCATAGCATGTAAGGTAGTAGTTCCTCCAGCTCTGAATCTGGTTGAAACCCATATGACATTTTATTGTTGTCCATCCGTCGGAAATTCATGGACAGCCTACAGTGTCGCACTCCTGGAATGCAATGCTTGACAACGTCTGCACCGTTGCCTTTAAGAACATGCACTGAGCCAATTAGTAGGGGAATATCCACAGAGCCCCTGAACTCACCAGAGCCGACGATGTCAATTTCTTTCCCAAATAAGATGTTACATTTACTCATGAATGAGATTGTACAAAAAGGTCTCACGAAGTCATGGTGATAGATGTGTGGAGGTATGCAATCACCCTTGTCGTAGATGTTGATAATACAACTATTTGGAATGCAGGTACTGACAGAATACTCCATCTGACTATTCTTTTGATCAACCACTTTATCATTGGCGGTAGTGGATCTACTTGATCGTGTCGAAGGATCCCAGGCGTATTCCCTTGTTTATCATTTGTGAAGTTGTAGCAGCAGCCACACTGGATAGTAATCATCCCTTTTCCTCGCATCCATTTTATCAGCTCAGAATAGGTCCTTTCCATAAGTAAACCTACTCGAACTCTGTCCCTTAGGTCAAAAAATGCAGTCAAGAATACTTTGTTTGTCAGCCTCTGAGAAGACTCTGGTATACAGTTCTAATCCCTCCAGTATGTTGATGAATTTTTCCTGTACTTTTTCGTAGAATTCAAAGTCTCTTTTATTTACTTTGCTCATTTTATAATATTCCACCGTACTGAGAGTCAGCAGTTGTTACGGGTATTCCCTCATTTGAATATGAGTGAGAACCCAAGCTGGTGCTGTCTCTGGCTCTAACTGAATTTATGATTCTATGTCTAACTGGACGTTTGGCTCTATACCCCTCAGAACATGCAGCTCTGCATCCATTAGGACATATGGCTCTACCTCTCTCAGGTAATCATGTAGTCTGAGATCCATCAGCGGTAGATGCATATTCCTCTAATGTGTTGTAGTGTTGTAGATGTAGGACATTGCAGTCCAGGCACTCCACAAATGCCCTTGTAGCTGACGCTCGTGCAGGTATTTTGCCATTGCAGGTAGGGCAACCCGTAGACATAACATCTGAAGCTAGTAGTATCTTTGGCTTTGTAACAAACTCGGACTCCTCATCCGTAGCAGGCTGGTTGGAGGTCTCTTTCATGCCCGGATCATAAATGTGTCCCTCAGGAATAGGAGTGATCAAGTTGTCTGCCTCTTTCTGGCATCTCTTCTCTTCTTGTAAGAAAGCTCTCTGTTTTTGTCAGCTGGCGTTTCTTCGCCATGATCTTCATAGTGGAGCAAATGGTATCCTTTCATTATCAGTAGCAACTAGGCCCCCAATCGGCGTAGCTATCATGGATGGTGAACGGCTTGACCCCTCTATCGGGTCCTATTGTACCATCACATTCTTTCCTTTCAGTGATGCACTGTCTTTGGTGGCCACCCCTAGTAGTGAGGGCAGCCCTTCCTTTTCCCGTCGACAGACGAAATTCATTAAGAGCCTTTTATAATCCATGCTAACTTGGTTAAATTCCATATCAAAATCTATAATGCTGCCCTGCAGTGCCATTTCTTCATTTAGTGCGAGATTCCAGCCATCTTTAAAGGCAAAAATCAGCCTCTGGCCAGATATTCCTCTACAGATGATAGGAAAAATGTCAGTGGGTTGAAACTTAGCGTGAACAAGACCAAAACAAAATATTTATTAAAGGAAATTTTTGTTTATTTTGGTGCAAAGATCATTTATTTATGTGAGAATTTTGTTGAAATTAGTAGCATATTAAGTTTGTAAGGAGAAAATTGAGGTGTGTAATTTTCAAAAAACTCTTTTTTTAATTATGTTCAGGTTAATTTTGTTACAAAAATTTTGGACCCGGTCACATACGTTTGACCACATAGATAACCCCAAAACAATCAAAATTTCAAAATTTCAAATCAAGCAAAGGTAAGCAGTATCAAGTTCCGTAGTATGTCTTTAGGTATCATCTGTTGATTGGTAGCATGGGTCTTTCGCCCCAGAAGTCTACTAACTTGTAGGCTCCTCCTACGTAGTCCTTTTCAATGAAAAATGGTCCCTCCCAAGTTGGCTCGAATTTTTCACCTATCTTGCGGTGTGCAAGAATAGGCCTTTTGAGCACGAGGACGAGGTCACCAACTTTAAATGTCCTTGAACAGACCAATTTATCATGAGCTTGTACCATCTTTGCATGGTAAAGTTCCAGATGCTGTTGTGCTTCAAGTCAATTTCCTTCCACACTCTCTAGTGCCTCGAGCCTGAGCTTTGCACTTTTTTCTGTTATTAGTTGGTTGGCGACAACAACTCTGAGAGATGACATCTGAATTTCTAATGATAGCATGGCCTCAGACCCGTACATGAGCATTTAGGGTGTACACTGAGTGGGAGTCTTGAACGTCATTCGGTAGGCCCACAAAGCTTCTAGCAATTTGTTGTGCCAATCCCTTTTAGTTTCATCCAATGTTTTCTTCAAAATCTGTACCAACATTTGTTGAAGGCCTCAGCCAATCTGTTCGCTCTGGGATAGTAAATTGTAGAGTATCTCCAATTTATCCCTTGTCTTTTGATAGAATTGTTGATCTTTGTGCTTTTAAAAGTTGTCCCATTATCAGAAATTATTCTTCGCGGTACTCCAAAATGGTAGCCTACTTAGCTTTGAAGAACTGAAGGACATGCTGTGTTGTAACCTCTTATAGTGGCACTGCCTCTGCCCATTTGGAGAGATATTCTGTAGCAACAAGTATAAACTTATGTCCTTTGGAATATGGAGGGTTGATCGAACTTATTATGTCCGTGCCCCCAGCACTCGAAAGGCCATGAAACAATGGTTGGGTGTAGCACATTCGGAGGTTGGTGCAAGACCACCCCATGCACTTGGCACTGGTGACATTTTTTGGTTGTATCCATGCAGTCGGACATCATTGCTGGCCAATAATATCCGAGTCTCTTGATCTTCATCTTCATTTTTTGGTCCTGACTGGTGAGCGCCACACAATCTGGTATGTACTTCTTTAACAATATTTTGGGCTTCGACTTTGCTAAGGCATCGTAGCCACATCTGGTAGAACGATCTTTTGTAGAGTACATCACCAACCAAAGGGTATGACATAGCCCTTTTTGTAATGTGATGTGCCTCAAACTTATCTTTCGGCGGTTTTCCAGCATGCAAATATTCTATTAATGGCTTGCGCCAATCTTGGTTGATATCTGCAACCGTAATCATTGTTTCTTCTTTTTTCAGCTTGTGTAGATTGTCGAGGTCGATTCAAGACAAAATTTGTCTTCCTTGTACTTAGATTTCAATGGAATTATCTAAGGGACACACCAGTTATTTAGCGAGTTTTGCTGGAGCGTCTACATGGGTGTTATCTCCCCTAGGAATCCAGTAGAAAGTCACGTAAAGGATTTTCTCCAGTAGCCATGTATCAGTGATATTCTGCTATTCTTGGTTTTAGAATTTTGTATTGTCCAGTGACTTGCTAGATGACGAGTTGAGAGTTACCGTAGATGGAAATATTTGTTATATCCATTGAGATTGCCAACTCCAATTCGGTGATAAAGGTTTTATGTTCTGCTTCGTTGTTGGTGCACGGCTCTATCAGGTGGTATGAGAACCTCAACATACCCTTATCTGGCGTGATAAAGATCAAACCAATCCCTGCTTTACCTGGTATGACTGTGCCTGATCCTTTTTCTTTTTTGGCTGATGAAGCACCGTCGAAGTACATTTCCCAGCGTTGCGCACTGGAGAATTCCATTTGTAACATTTGCTCATCTGGTAGTTCATCTTCGAGAGGGGACCTAGCTGGCAGTGGGTGTGCAGCGAGAAAGTCTGCTAGAATCTGTCCCTTGATAGCACGAAGGGGAACAAAAGTTATATCAAATTGCAATGAAATCATCGACCATCTTGCTAGACGTCCGGAGAGCGTTGGTCGGGTCATCAAGTATTGCAACAGATTAACTTTTGAGATTAGGGTAATCTTATGAGAAATCATGTAATTTCTAAGCTTCTGGGCGGCGAAAATTAATGCCAGAGAATGCTTCTCAATAGGTGGATACCTAACTTCCATTTGTATCAAATGATGACTCAAGTAGTAGAGTGCATTTTCTTTACCCTCGTCATTGACTTGGGCTAAGAGCGCTCCAAAAGAGTCATCTAGGGCCCTGGTATAAAGTATCAAAGATTTGCCTAGGATAGGGACTGACAAAACAAAAGGTGTTATGAAATATTATTTAACGTCCTCAAAGGCCCACTGGAATTTCTCTTCCCAAATGAATTTGGCATCCTTTTTAATTAATGTCGAGATGAGCTGACACCTACTTGAGAGATTAGAAATAAAGCATCTCAGATATGTCAGTTTCCCTTAGAAGGAACGTAGTTGTTTTAAGGTTTTAGGAGGAGGCATTTCCAAGATAGCTTTAATCTTCTCTAGGTCGATCTCGATTCCTTGATGATGGACAACGAATCCTAGAAACTTCTCAGAGGTAACGCCAAAGGCGCACTTTAAGGGATTCATTTTAAGGTCATATTATTGTAACCGTTTGAACACAATCCTCAAATTGCACAAATAGTCTATTTTTCATTTGCTTTTGATGGCCAAATCATCCACATAGCATTCTACTTGATTATGAATGAGGTCGTAAAAAATTTTCATCATTGCACGTTGATATGTTGCTCCAGCGTTATTTAGGCCAAACGACATCACTGTGTAGCAGAAAATTTCGATCAGTGTCCTGAAGGCTGTAAGTGCTACATCCTTGGGAGCCATTTTGATTTGGTTGTATCTCGATGATTCGTCCATGAAAGAGAAGATTTCATGTGTAGAAGCGATATCTACCATCATTTATGGTATTGGTAGTGGAAACTCATCTTTCGGACATGCTTTGTTTAGATCTCTGAAGTCGACGTAAACACAGATTGGTCCATTTTTCTTCTTAACACATACAATGTTAGCTAACCATGTGGGGTATTGCTCTTCTTTTACAAAGTTAGCGTCTATTAATTTCTTCAACTTCGCGATGACTTGTTGCTCTATTTCGAGGCGCATTCTTCTTGGAGCTTATTTTACTATATTTTTATCTACCCCGAGTTTATGAACTGCAACTTCTGCAGACAGTCCTAACATTTCATCATAACTCCATGCAAAGCAATCTTTGAATTCTGTTAGCAATTTGATCAGTTGTAAAGATTCTTCATAGTTGAATAGAGAACTTATAAACGCAGGTCGTGGTTTCTCTTCAGTCCCGAGGTTGATTTCTTTCAACTCATCAACAGTTGATTTAATTTTCTCCTCAAATTCTGGTGGAGCATCTTCTAACAGTTGATCAGTAGAGTCCTACTCTATATCGAGGCAATCCTCTCCTGATTCACTAGTAACAGCCATACAAAAAGCTGAATCATCGACTGGTCTGACTGTACCAAATTCAAGACTCTCTTTCGAGTTTGGAGTTCAACTTTTAACACTCCATAAATTTTCAAAAAGTTGTAATTTATCTTTTGTCATTTGTTTTAGTAAATGTCCCTGTTGAATTAACTTTTGTACATAAGGCGAAAAGTAACCAAGAGGTAATTCCATTAATTCATTAGGATCATCATCCAAATTTACATGATTTTCAAGATTGGTAGAGGTAGAATCACGGTAGAATTTGATCGGCTTTGAACCAACACTACGGACTTCCTTAACCTCTAAACACTTAACCTTTTGAGGGAGAATCGGAGAAAGGGTCACAGTATTCACATAGTGGTTTATCCGATCATACATCGTCTCATATTCACTTTTCTCCGCATCTTCTAAGGATATCTTGTATTAAGGTTTCCTTTATTTTGTCATCATTATCTCATCTTCAGAACTATCTTCATCACCGATGTTAATGGTTAGCCTAGTCCATTCAACGATTAAGTTGGTTCTTTCTCGTCCACATCCCCGACCTCGACCTCGGGTGCGCAAACTAAAAGAACCTCCGCCACCTTGTTGTAAGAGAGTAGTGGAAGCTCGATGAAGCGGAGTTGAATGGCTCTGCCATTGTACTTCTTCTGGATTTTTACTTTTTTTGTTGCAATTTTGTGAGAGAAGACAATTTTCTTTGGAGGCGCATAGTAGCCAACATCTTCATGAATGTCAACTTCATGAATTGAAAACGGTTGTACATCTCCTTTAATGCAATGTTCTTTTCCTTTTTGTAGTACTTGATGCACTGGTGTAGAGATGATGGAACCATGTTGTCTTCATGAATCCACGATTGACCAAGTAGAGTGTTGAAAGAGGCTCGGCGTCGATGATATGAAATTTGGCGGTTGTTGCTAGTTCTCCAACCTTCATAAACAATGTAATGGATTCAAGGGCTCTTTCTCCCTTTTGGTTGAATCCTCTTAGCATCATTTTATCGGTCGTAAGCTCTTGAGCTTCGATGTCCAAATAGGCCAATGTTCGTAGACTCATCAAGTTGAATGATGCTCCAAGATTTACTAAAACTCTGGACAACACAAATCTGCCGATGTTAACAGAGATGTAGAGTGGTCGGTTGTGGTCGACGGTATCGAGCAACAAATCATCATTGGTGAAGGTCACCCCAGGCTGTTCTTTCAATGAGCAAACTTCATCTGAGGATGTGTTGGCCAAGTGGGCTAAGCAAATATCTGGGTCGAGCAAAGCTATAACCAGAGACTCTCTCATCTCCTTTGATAGGATTAGAGCTTCATAAATGCTTAATCGGGACGACAACTTTCTAAGATGAGCTAGCACATTGTAATCCACTTTGTATGGTCCTCCGATTTTCTCTTGGTTATGTGTTTCTTCCACTGGTTTAGGTGGAGGTAGTCCTTCTTGAGTTACTATTTATTTTCCTTTATCCACTCGAGCTATTCTTGAGGGTAACACTTTCCCACTCCTCAAGTTTATTTATGTAATTTCTTCTTTTTGAGGTACCTCTGTTGACTTTTTTGATGTTTCTTCTTTGTCGCAAAGATCTAAGATGATGGCAAGTGGTGTACCTTGGTGCTCGAGGATTAGCTCCTCACTTTCAGTGTTGTCGTAGCTGTTATCGTTGATGTCTTCTTCGGCATTGTTAACGAGTTTGTCAGACTCAAGTATAAAGTGGTCTGTTTTGAAGTATATTTTCTGTCATTCTGCCAGAGATATTCTCTTATTCTGAGATGACCCTCCTTGGGGCGGTCATTGGTTGGACTGGCTATTCTGTTTTTGAGCCTACTGTGATGAAGACTGACGAGGATTTTCTGCATATATCTTCATTGGCTATTTTCCTTTGTCGATAATCACTACTGTTCCTAATTTCTTTTCAAACACTCTGGTTGCCTTGAACTTCTCGTGTGAATCTATATGTTTGATTTCTTCTTGAAGACTGCTGGCTTTATTGAGTAGCTTCTCGAAGGATTTGATGGTGAGTCCCTTGAGCATGAAAGCTACTAGCCCGTGAATGCGTTTGAGTAAGATCTCAATCACATGATGTTCCTGTAGCGGAGTTTCACATTTCTGCTAAAGTTTCTCTACCTCAAAATGTAGTCCACCAAAGTCATGTTGGGTTTTTGCATTTCCATCTTGAGTTGTCCTATAGAGACATGGTGTTGCGCTCTGGCAAATCATTTCACAAATATTTGTTCCAATTCGGCAAAGATTTTCACTGATCTGTTGGGTAAATCGGCATATCAATCGAATGTGACCTCAGACAAGCTGCTGACAAACTGTTGGAAGAGTAAAGCTTCACTATTCCTTGTGTTGCCACAACTGGCTCAGAAGTGTGCTATATGTTGTCTGGGATTTCCAGTCCCATCAAATATTTTCAAGTTTGGGGCCACGAAACACTTGAGGAAGGGTACGACATTGAATTCTTTCTGGTAAGGTCTACCATTTAGAATTAATGCACCACCCTTAGATTGGGTTAAGGCTTCCCGAACTTNTAACAAGAAAAATTGACAAACACAAACTACTGGTTAATTATAATATCATCCTCATCGTCAAGGATGCACTCATGCAAATCACACTCCACTTCTTTGCCTGTTGAGCAGGAGGGGGGATCTTTGAAGGTCTGGCTGGGAGTAAGTCCCTCCATGTCAGCCTTGGTCCAACAATGTACTGTTTAGTCCTCTTCAAGCAGCCTAGCATGAATCCTTTCTTGATTTACTTCAAAAGAAGAAGACACACTAATAGGCCAAAAGACTTCAGGAGTTGTGCAACATCAACACATAAGAAGGCACAATAACAAACCAATGATTCTGTGGGTTGCACAGTACTAGCATAGAATGAGGTGCAATCACATACAAAAGGACTCTCGGGGTTGCACAACACCAATGCATAATGAGGCACAATAATATGCCAAGGGATTCCAATTGACACTTTAATCTGAAAAGAGGAAAGTGTGCCTTATCTTCCCCCTTTTAGGTCTATTTATAGGCTAAAAATCATGAGAAATTGCTCCAAAATCCAAAGAATTTTGGGTCCAAATTTGTGTCATCCTTCTGATTTCACATCATCAGGGATTGTCCCGCACAATCCAGGTTCTCTACATGATCCCAAGCAGCACAAAGGATCGCACTATTCATGAGCTACACAGTAAGCAGTGTGATCCGCAACATGGTTCGCTCTGCACTATTCCTTTGAGCCTCGCACCACTGACCCAACCTAGCATGGAAGCCCACAGAATTGAACATAGCATTCGACCTAACCAGGGCCACAACCACCTTGCATGCATCATACCACAGAGTTGATATGTTCTACACCCCGACTCACTACCTACCAACCCGCACACAACCCGCTCACCCATGACCTACATCTCCATCATGTTCACCTACCACTACCACTGCTTTTTGCTTACCGGCACTATCCACCATTGTTGTATGCTACCACCGGCTATTGCCATCCACCCCAGGTCAACTCCAAATTTTCTTTATTTTTCCAAAATTTTATTATATTTTCATTTTTTTGATTATTTTCAGACAATTTGAACTTGTTATCCAAAAAAGAGGAAATTGATGCTTCATCAACTAATTTTACAATTTGACACAAATCTCAAGGCATTTGACACGAACCTTGATGAGTTTTTTGAGAAAAAAATATTTTGATTCAATTTATAATTCACTTGGAACTCAAATTTCAATAAACTAAAATCAAACTGGCTAGCTTGACTGGAAGAACCCTAAAATACCAAAAATAATCCATCCTGAGTCAAATCAAGTTGAGATCAAGCTGCTAAACCGCTTATTTAGATTTCAATGATTATTTGACGGGTCAAATAACTCTTAATTTGATATATTTAAATCAAATTGATCATCTCAATGAGAGGATCTAATGAGCCCAAAACCACCAAATTCTAAGGTCATTAAGGCCATCAAATTATAAAAATAAACACTTTTGAGTCATTCAATTGGGTGGTTAAAAGAGTTATCTGTCGAAGGACAAAAATGTCCCTCTATAGGAGGCTATAAATTCAAATCCTAAAACTATTATTGATTAAAGGCCCAACAATAGCTTCCGTCTCTCATAGCTACTGACCACCGTCGAACACCGGCCTCCATCAATATCCACCTACCACTGACCGCTTTTGGGATACAGACAAACATTATACTTGGTGTAACATTGTAAAGCTTTATTCCCAGTAACGGGATAAGTGTCTAATTTTGTACTTTGAGAACTTATAGTGAACTTTTTTGACTGAGATAGGCCCTGTGATTTTTTCTCTCTCTAGAGTTTTCCAAACAAAATTTCCTAATGCCTTCTGTTATTTTCTTTTTATTATCTGTGTATATAATCGATTTCACACAACACTCGGACGTTAAATTATTACTTTATCACCGTAAATTTTCTAAAGCACAATAATTCCTATTTCTCACATTGTTGCTTCTTTATTGAAAAAAAAACCTAGGTTTATATTTTAATTGCCTCTTGTATCAAGAGTTTGCCACATTTATTTATTTATTTTTTCTGACAATGTGTTCACTTTATATGATATGTGAATTAGTTTACTATTCTTTAAATAATAAATTAAAACCAAAAACAAATAATAAATAATAAAAAAATTTTAAAAATCAAAGAAAATCTGCATTCTTGAAGGATGGAAAAAAGAGTCCAAGCAAGAAAGCTTTGTTTAAGCATTACGAATAATGCATTTAAAAAAAAAAGCTAAATATTAATGCCCCAAAAAGAGAGGAAGGAACCAAAAAATAGGCCAAAATAATCCAAAGAACAAAAAAGACGAATAGAGCCTCAACAATGGTACACAACCAAAGAAGCTCGTTGGACAGTTTGTCTGACATGAGATCACGTCGGACGAATGAACGTAACGATAAAGTGCAAACACATGGCGATTGAGTCAGATGGCAGAGTCTAGTCAGAGAGCGTCGCGTGGGGCTTCAACGCGTACGAGGATGGCGTAGCGGCTGACTCAGATAAGTAGAAAAATTAGGTTTTCTATGATTTATTTAATTCTCATACCTTATAAAATTCATATCTTTGCACAGAAAATTCATAAAAATAAAAAAATTACCCTCTTGCTCAGAGAATAGAGTAGAATAATGTGGAATAAGAATTAAAATTATTTGACTTATATTTTATTTTTAATTAATTAAATACTCAAAAACTCAATTAAATCATAAGTCATTGAAACTTCCTGTCCTTAGTTGTGCTCTTTGATTTTTCCAAAGTCAAAGAACATCTTTAAGTGTGGAAACCCTAATTTTCAAAATAAATCACTTCTGTTTAATTAAAAAATTATAAAAATTAAAATATAAATTAGGAAAAGTAAAACTTGTTTTGGTAGGTTCGCTGTGATTAGAGAACCTTAGAAAAAATATAAATCAAGTTTTAATATTTATATAAATTACTATAGTTAATTAAATCCTACAAAACTCATTAAAATTAAAATAAATGGAACAACATACAAAAATCATAAAAACTCATCCCACTGTAAAAAATGATCACATTAACTCTGTGTAAAAATTTTATATTATTTTGAATTAATTTACCCACTAAAATTGATATTCTAAGCTAAATTTGATATTTGCATTTAAATAATTATATAAAATAAAATAAAAGTAAAAATAAAATAAAATAAAAGGTGGTTTTCTGAGTTTCTTGTGATCAGAGACACTTAAAAAAAATAAAATTGAAGTTAAAATAAATATTTGATTTTTAAGGTATATTTTAAATTTTAAATAATTAAAATAATTAAAAATGATAAAAATCAATAAAATTGAAAAGTGCGCCAAAATGTCAAAATTGGTTCCCTCATCACGTGGGAGTAATTAAAATATTTTTTTTCTAATTTTCTAAATAAAGTTTTAAATTTTTAAAGGCTTAAAAATGAATTTTTCATAATTTTGCACTAAAATAAATACAATAAATAAATTTAAATCATACAAATGTGGAATTTTTTTTTTGGGTTTCCTAGACTCAAATAGCTTTAATAATAATAATAAAAAGTTAACTTTCAACATAAATAATATTTTATGTCTACTTAATACTCAAAATAATTAAATAAATTTAATAATTAAAATAAAATTCCAAAATTCATGAAAATTGATCCTAGTGGTCCTCAGGCCTAGGAAAATCTCCAATATTTTTTCTAAGAATAGATAGTTTGTTTTGATTGATTAAATGAATTAATTTTGAAAATCCCTATTTTTGAATAAAATAATTCTTTAACTTAAATTAAATCTTGAAAAAAAATCACATTTTCTCCTCTAATATTTTATTTGACCCATGAATGGGTTACTATGAAAATTTCAAAGTCAGTTGAGTTACATTTAATAAGTTATGAAGTGGAGAACCCTAAGAACAAAATGATAATTTTGATTTTTCATGCATTAATTAAATTTTAGGATTGATTAAAGGGTAAATCAACAATTTTGATCATAATGAACTCTTTTGGATGATTGAAACACAAGAGATTAAATGGCAGAAACCAATGCATCACTTTTTTACAATAACGGTATAATTGTAATTTCCCCCAATTATTATAATTTGGAAGTTAATTAAATTAAATTATCCTTAGGTGAGGGGTTTGATTTTGGAAAATGATAATTCACTAATTTAAAACCCTAGTTATTATTTGAGTGATATAATCATTGATAAGGATTAAAAATACCATATAATTTAACACCCCTTAAAGTTTTGAATGCATCCACACATAAGTTTTAAGGGCTTAGTAGTGAATTAGGCTTAATCTGAACTTACTTAATAATGTTTAGGAAAGAAACATAATTAATTGTGAACATTTAGCAGACATTACAAACCCAACCTTAATTGTAGGTATAAAATTTTTAATAACTTAATCTTGCCCTCAAGGGCACCCATTTATATAACTTTTACGTGAAATATTAAATGACTAATTAAATACCCCTCTCATGAGATGATTAAAACATCAAGTTCACTGAGCATAGAGTATTTTAATCAATCAAACCCCATAATTAACTTTGGATGATTACTCGAATAATATAATAAGTTCAATTGAACTCGGGATGTTTTAGAAAATTCTAAAAGTTGCTTAGAGTCATGCTTTGAACACCTTTACGATCTTGTGGACATTTTGAAGGACTAATGAACCTATTAGCTCAAGAAAATCATCCATTTAAACTTCTATAGAGCCCTTAGTTTTCGACATAGAACTCAATAGGTTTAGCTCGAACCTTTTAGCCTGTTTTTTTTCCTACAATTTCATTTAAATTTCTGCAGAATTATATATATTGCAAAGCTAATCTTTCAGCGGGAGTAGCGAGAAGACGACAGGTATACTTTTACAGTTTTATTTAATTTCTAGCATTTTACTTAATGCAATTTATTCTTGCTTTAAAATATTATACATGATTGATTGTAGATGTTACTTTACCTGCAAAAAAAAGTGAAAAAAAACAACATTTCCAAAACCAATCAACTTTTTTTTTTTTCAAAATTAAACAACATTTTCGAAACCAAAACAAAAATAACAATGTCATAACACGTTCTTTTGAATTTACGGGAGTTCCTCGAATGAGGTAACCCACGATTGCTAATGAGATCTCTCCAGTTTAAATGGGTTTAACAACTCGTTTAAGCTAAGTAAATTCAAAAGAAAATAGTGACACCAAAATGAGGGAACTGTGGAATCCTAATCAGTATCGCTCTAATCACCTTTAACCCCCCATAATGATTGAACTTAAACTTGTCATTTAAATCTTTGAACCTTTAGACTTTAGAACTGCTACTTTGCTGAGGAGCTTGGAGCTAACTTTGTGAGCAGTCTTCTACAACAACACGAGGATCTACAATAGCAAATCCTTTCCTTATAATTAAATAACGAACCATAAGACTTCGAGGTTGTTCGTCTAGTGCGACATAAATCCTCAAATCATCTTTAGGCCTTTTGCACAACCCTGTTGTGCAATATAAGTCTTAACTCGTCATAGGTTTCGAGGTTATCGTTCGCCACGACCTAAATCCTCCTATCTTCCAAGCTATTTATATGATCATGTATACAAATGTAAGTTGTATATAAAAATAATAATTGACATGATGAAACATTTAATATCTTGTCATCAAAATTGAAGCCAAATTATAGGATATCTTGGGAGGACACCGAGGTTCTCCTCAGGATCCATGACATCCCCTAGTCTTTCCTCCTTTGGATTTCAAATAAAATGTTCCAAATTTGAGTCTTTCCCATTTCACACCTCTTTGCCTGATCATTGAAAAGTCCTACCTTTTGAAATTCTTGAAGGCATGATTTTATGATCTAAATCAAGAGTATTCTTAAGTCACTTCGATCATTTAAGATTTAATTAACTATAGAGGTTTGCCTTGATAGGAAATTTTAAGAACCCAGCTTAATATAAACCTATCTAATCTTCTATATTATATAGAAAAATTTGTCGGCACATAAAAAATGGTTCGCAGACCTAACAGATGTCATAAACTCTTTAGTATAGATATCCTTCAAGGAAGATATATTGTTTGCGGTGTTGTGCTCGATCATTAAAACTATTGTCTATATGGGATCAATTCGGTCTCGTATTTTCAAAAATTAAAACATTACTTTTTTCAAAATTAAAAAACTAATTTTTTAAAATTCAAATTTATATGTATATTATATTAAATTTAAAGACACACACGCACACCTTTCCCCGCCGACACGGTCAGACCCAAATGAATGGATAATCGGCCTGAAGTAGCCGATCAAACCCAATAGATAGAGTGATCAAGTTGGGGTGGTCATTCAAACCCAAAAAGAGCGGGTGATCATCTCGGGACGGCTGGATAAACCTAAAAGAACGGGTTCAGCTCAGGACGACCGATCAAACCCAAGGTGGGTGGTCAATTAGACCCAAAAGAAAGGAAAATTGATCCAAAACGACCGATCGTACCCAAAGCGGGTTATCCACACATGGTGGTCAATGAAACCCAAAGGATTAAGTGATAGGCCCGGGACGATCAGCCATACCCAAAAGAGTGGGTGATTATCCCAAGACTACCGATCAAACCCAAAGTGGTGATCAACATGGGTCAGTCAATTGAACCCATTGCGCTAGGTGATCGATCCGGAATGACATATCAAACTTAAAGCGATCAGTCAATCATATCAGGGCGGCCGATCGAATTGAAGTGCTCATACAGTCAAACATACAATATGCAAAATATCACAAGTGAGCATGCAAGAAATNCCAAATGAATGGATAATCGGCCTGAAGTAGCCGATCAAACCCAATAGATAGGGTGATCGAGCTGGGGTGGTCAATCAAGCCCAAAACGAGCGGGCGATCATCTCGGGACGGCTGGATAAACCTAAAAGAACGGGTTCAGCCCAGGACGACCGATCAAACCTAAGGCGGGCGGTCAATTAGACCCAAAAGAAAGGAAAATTGATCCAAAAAGACCGATCATACCCAAAGCGGGTTATCCACACATGGTGGTCAATCGAACCAAAAAGATTAAGTGATAGGCCCGGGACGATCAACCATACCCAAAAGAGTGGGTGATTATCCCAAGACTACCGATCAAACCCAAAGTGGTGATCAACATGGGCCAGTCAATTGAACCCATTGCGCCAGGTGATCGACCCAGAATGACAGATCAAACTTAAAGCGATCAGTCGATCATATCAGGGCGGCCGATCGAATTGAATTGCTCATACAATCAAGCATACAATATGCAAAATATCACAAGTGAGCATGCAAGAAATAAAAAAACACTTCGACGAAATGTTAAACTAGTTCTATCAACCTAGTATAACTACCTAGGCTTTTCGCATGTGGATATGCAACACAGCCGCCTACGACTATAACAAGAAAATATAAGAAATTTTCCCTTCGATTGTTTGGAGGAACGATTCTCCGTTACTTGCAAAACAAACTAGCTAAAAGGCTTTTACCATTTTGCAAGTACAATGTTCTAATCCCTCCATAGAAGACCAGATACTAGTACAACCATGGGAACTTAAGATTTCGACCAGCTCAGGTTAGGGCTAAGCCTTGCAAGGAAACACCCTTGGCTTCTCTAAGGGCTTGGCCACGAATGTAAACTCCAAACCTAGGCTTTCTCTAAGATAGAATTGGTCAATCAATAAGCATATCGTCATGCCAACTAATGTTGACTGGCCAAATTTCCTAGCATGTGTGACCAAAACCCATCACGACACCACAAAACTAGCCAATCNAACACCCTTGGCTTCTCTAAGGGCTTGGCCACGAATGTAAACTCCAAACCTAGGCTTTCTCTAAGATAGAATCGGTCAATCAATAAGCATATGGTCATGCCAACTAATGTTGATTGGCCAAATTTTCTAGCATGTGTGACCAAAACCCATCACGACACCAATAAACTAGCCAATTAAAGGCATATGATTGGTCTGACCGATATCGTTCAACCCATCAGATTGTCCGATAACGGGTGATCGATGGAGTAAGATAATATCAAGTGGTCAGTCAAACAGGCCTCGTGTGTATAACCAATCCCACAACACTAAACAAAATCCATTCATAAGACTAAATAAGAAAGAAAATGCAAAGTTTTTTTAGAATCTCATCAATATGAGGGTTGCTCGATGTCCAACGAAGTCTGATAAGAAGCTCTCCTCAAAAGGAGAGAAGACGCTGAGCAAAATCCATCCCTAAGACTAGATAAGAAAGAAAATGCAAAGGTTTTTAAGAATCTCATCAATATGAGGGTTGCTCGATGTCCGACGAAGTCTGAGAAGAAGCTCTCCTCAAAAGGAGAAATGACACCCTGACTTCTCTTCCAAGAATTATGAATCTCTCACCGCAATGTGATTCCAATGACGTTACGAACTCAGGCGAAGGCCCTTCTCCAAAGTATGAAGAAGCTCTCCTCAAGGAGTAGATTCCAGCGAGGAGTCACACAAGTAATCCCTCTCTTCCTCTGTCTTCTTCAACAAAGTAGTGGCCATAAAAGAAAAAAAATAGAAGAAGAAGGAGAAGAAAATGAAGGAAAGAAGTGAAAGCAGGAATACAGATGAAGAAGCAAGGGGAAGAACTCTCAAAGCACTCAAGAATCTCTCCAAAATCCCTCCACAAGCTCCTCGCTTCTCTCCTCAGACTCCCACAGCTCTTCTCATGCTTAATTGGAAATCAATAGGATGATTGGGAAGGTGAAGTAGAAGAATGACAGAATGGAGGAAATCCCTCTCCAAATCTTTTAAAACCTCTCAATAAACTCTTCTAAAGCTCTCTCTTAGCTCTCACAAAATAAGTTCACGATAATCATGCTCTCCACAACGCCAACTTGCTTAGCCATTCTCATCTACGACAATTAATTAGATCGACGCCGCCTAGCTATTTCTCTGATGGATTTGATCCAAAAATGAAAATAGGATTTTCACTCCTAGATCACTCTCATAAATGGAATAATAAGCAGGTATAATAGCTCTACAATCCTTCAGGTAATAAACAATGGTCTCCCTTAATTCTGACTTACCGCTCAGCTCTCTGTTTTGGAGNCCTTTTTTTTATTGCAAATCATCAGACAAGTTAATTAATATCAGAAATTACTCACTTCCCATTTTAATTAAGACTAAATGTTTATTAAGACCAAAACGTCCAAAATTATTACCCATTTCCTATTTTGATTAAGCCTAAATATTCATTAAGGCTAAAAATATCCAAAATTACCTTTCCTATTTTCATTAAGCCTAAATGTTCATTAAGGCCAAAATGTCCAAAATTACCATTTTGCCTTCCATTTTGACTGAGCCTAAATATTCATTAAGGCCAAAATGTCCAAAATTACCATTTTGTCCATAACTTTGAAATTTTTATGTAACTCTACTCCAAACTTTCATAATTTGTCAAATTTAAGTCAAATGACTTTGAAATTTTTATATAACCTTAGTGCATCAGAGGAGATAATGTGAATTTTCACAATTTAATTTAATTCATATAATTCATAATTTATCAAATTTAAGTCAAATGACTTTGAAATTTTTATATAACCCTATTGATAGCTATAAAGACATCAGAGGAGATAATGTGAATTTTCACAATTTAATTTAATTCACATAATTATTTTTTTATGAGTGTCAAATTTAAGCCAAATGACTTTGAATTTTTTTATGTAACCCTACTAATAGGTCAATTAAGACATCATAGGAAAATGTGAATTTTCACAATTTAATTTAATTCATATAATTATTTTTATGCAAAATGTGAGAGAGGAGATAATGTGAATTTTCACAATTTAATTTAATTCATATAATTATTTTTATGCAAAAATAATTATTTTTAAAGAAAATTTCAAAAGATGACCAGGACAACTGCTAATCACTTGAC
>JXCR01128266.1:41466-52686 GCA_002079205.1 Phalaenopsis hybrid cultivar | reverse complement strand
AATTAATTGAAGTTTTGGGGACTCTAATAAAAATAAAATATTTTATATGTTGAAAAATATGTTTTATATTTTTAAAAAATCTTTCTAGNAGAAGGGTGACTATATGAAGCTGGCGCCTATGCATCGACAGAGTGGGCACAAGAGAAGCGCACCTTTTGGGCGCAGATGTGACTGTGGGGTGGCTCTCAGGCACCACCCTTTAAAAAATATTTCAATTTTTTAATTGTTTTTTAAATTTTCATCTATTTTTTAATTTTGCTTTGTGTGGAGGATTCCTATAGATCCTTGGACGTTCGAAGGATATCCAAGGATGAAAATAGGCTTCCTTATACCAACTTGGATGCTGGGGGTGCACCGCATCGAGCGAAAATTGCCGCCCAGGGTCGAATATGGCCCGAACGGTGTAAAAACCAATTTTGCGCTCAGATGTCCGTGGGAAGGTTTCTACTGGTCTGGAAGCCATCAGAAACCATGTATCTCAAAAAATGAATATTTTGGAGGTTTCAATTCAGGGATTTTAGAGCCAATAGGCATTCCGGATCCCCGCGCGGGTAGTTTAGTTTGAACCCCAATTTTCCCAACCCGCATTCGGGAGAGCTTTGTGATTGTCCTTGTCCACTGGAGGCTCCAAATGGACGAAGCATGGTCTCTAAATACCAGAATAGACACTAAACACGTCCCATGTCAGAATCATCATCACCCACTGGTGAGCTCTCAGAGTTAGGGTTGAATCGGTGCCGGTCCTGGACTCATGCTCGAAACACGTATCAGGATGTTCAACCGGATGTCTTGGACTATGGTATACTGAACACAATCTCATATCATTCAAGTGGACACTCCACAAATATGACATCAAAAGTGATGCCAACAGATTTATGCAGTTTGTATGTATGTAAACTTCTCTTAATAATGTTTTGTTTGATACTATTCAATATTATAACGTGTATAATATTAATATTAAATATTACTGGATCAAAAAAAAGAGTAAAAATACTAGCATAGTGCATGAAAAATATTAAACTATGTCTACGTAAAAATCAAACATGGCTTTNAGATAATATCAAGTGGTCAGTCAAACAGGCCTCGTGTGTATAACCAATCCCACAACACTAAACAAAATCCATCCATAGGACTAAATAAGAAAGAAAATGCAAAGTTTTTTTAGAATCTCATCAATATGAGGGTTTCTCGATGTCCGACGAAGTCTGATAAGAAGCTCTCCTCAAAAGGAGAGAAGACGCTGAGCAAAATCCATCCCTAGGACTAGATAAGAAAGAAAATGCAAAGGCTTTAAGAATCTCATCAATATGAGGGTTGCTCGATGTCCGACAAAGTCTGAGAAGAAGCTCTCCTCAAAAGGAGAAAAGAAACCCTGACTTCTCTTCCAAGAATTATGAATCTCTCACCGCAAGGTGATTCCAATGACGTCACAAACTCAGGCGAAGGCCCTTCTCCAAAGTATGAAGAAGCTCTCCTCAAGGAGTAGATTCAGGCGAGGAGTCACACAGTAATCCCTCTCTTCCTCTGTCTTCTTCAACAAAGTAGTGGCCATAAAAGAAAAAATAGAGGAAGAAGGAGAAGAAAATGAAAGAAAGAAGTGAAAGCAAAAATACATATGAAGAAGGAAGGGGAAGAACTCTCAAAGCACTCAAGAATCTCTCCAAAATCCCTCTACAAGCTCCTCGCTGCTCTCCTCAGACTCCCACAGCTCTTCTCATGCTTAATTGGAAATCAATAGGATGATTGGAAAGAAGAAGAAAGAAAAAGATAGAGAAGGTGAAGTAGAAGAAGGAGAGAAGGGAGGAAATCCCTCACCAAATCTTTTAAAACCTCTCAATAAACTCTTCTAAAGCTCTCTCTTAGCTCTCACAGAATAAGTTCACGATAATCATGCTCTCCACAACTCCAGCTTGCTTAGCCATTCTCATCTACGACAATTAATTAGATTGGCGCCGCCTAGCTATTTCTCTGATGGATTTGATCCAAAAATGGAAATAGGATTTTCACTCCTGGATCACTCTCATAAATGGAATAATAACCAGGTATAATAGCTCTGCAATCCTTCAGGTAATACACAATGGTCTCCCTTAATTCTGACTTACCGCTCAGCTCTCTGTTTTGGAGCANAATGCTAGAGGTTAAGATCATTATGTGGAATTTCAAGTTGAGTAAAAAGAAAAGTTTTGAATTTCTAATGGTCGGGTACCTTTTTTCTAATTTTCTAAGACTAGTCAATAGGAAAGTCCTATGGCTAGACCTAGGCTACTAAAGAAGTTTCTAGACCTCAACCAAAAGTGAGGTCAACAGAGCTCATAACGGGGTGCCTAAGCTCCATCTGGGGGCCCATACACACCCCCTTCTTGGTCTAGCGCTAAGGGGAGCACCTGTATAAGTTGGAGTCTTTGCGCCAGCAAGATTGGTGCAAGAAGGGTGACTATATGAAGCTGGCGCCTATGCATCGACAGAGTGGGCACAAGAGAAGCGCACCTTTTGGGCGCAGATGTGACTGTGGGGTGGCTCTCAGGCACCACCCTTTAAAAAATATTTCAATTTTTTTTAAAATTTTCATCTATTTTTTAATTTTGCTTTGTGTGGAGGATTCTTATAGATCCTTGGACGTTCGAAGGATATCCAAGGATGAAAATAGGCTTCCTTATACCAACTTGGATGCTGGGGGTGCACCGCATCGAGCGAAAGTTGCCGCCCAGGGTCGAATATGGCCCGAACGGTGCAAAAACCAATTTTGCGCTCAGATGTCCGTGGGAAGGTTTCTATTGGTCTGGAAGCCATCAGAAACCATGTATCTCAAAAAATGAATATTTTGGAGGTTTCAATTTAGGGATTTTAGAGCCAATAGGCATTCCCGATCCCCGCGCGGGTAGCTTAGTTTGAACCCCAATTTTCCCAACTCACATTCGGGAGAGCTTTGTGATTGTCCTTGTCCACGGGAGGCTCCAAATGGACGAAGCGTGGTCTCTAAATACCAGAATAGACACTAAACACGTCCCATGTGAGAATCATCATCACCCACTGGCGTGCTCTCAGGGGTAAGGCTGAAACGGTGCCGGTCCTGGACTCATGCTCGAAGCACGTATCAGGATGTTCAACCGGATGTCTTGGACTATGGTAGACTGAACACAATCTCGTATCATTCAAGTGGACACTCCACAAATATGACATCAAAAGTGATGCCAACATAATTATGCAGTTTGTATGTATGTAAACTTCTCTTAATAATATTTTGTTTGATACTATTCAGTATTATAACGTATATAATATTAATATTAAATATTACTGGATCAAAAAAAGGGTAAAAATACTAGCATAGTGCATGAAAAATTATAAACTATGTCTACGTAAAAATCAAACATGGCTTGCAGTGTAATTTGTTTGAAAGCAAAATTTGATTGGTCTAATGTTAGGGTCTCGTGAGCATACATATAATAATCAAATCAGCTATAGCAGTGACTCATAATGCTGATATTGACTACTGAAAATAAAGGCATAGACATATATATTACCTAATAAATAAAAAGGTATATATATATATATATATATATATATATATATATAATGTTTAAGCAAAAAATCAAGAGATTGTCAGGAATAATTATTTTAATTAAAAAATTTAAATGTTTGATAATTTATATAAAGTTTTATTTTAGGATGATTAAATATCTATTTTTGTAATAGATTTTATTCAGATATGATTTGCTCTATACTTTCTAAGTCATCATTCCCTGGGTAGTGTTTTCCTTCTATGGCTTCAAATATTTGAAGTGATTTTTTGCATGAGCACATGAAATAATAAATAAATTTATGAATGCCAGAGGCATCTTAAAGATTATTTGGATTTTGTCTTTTATTTCAAGAAGAATAATTGAAGGGGCCATTAAATTTTATACTTAAAGANGAGAAGATTATATATATATATATATATATATAATGTTTAAGCAAAAAACCATGAGATTGTCAAGAATAATTATTTTAATTAAAAAATTGTAAATGTTTGATAATTTATATAAAGTTTTATTTTAGGATGATTAAATATCTATTTTTTCAATAGATTTTATTCAGATATGATTTGCTCTATACTTTCTAGGTCATCATTCCCTGGGTAGTGTTTTCCTTCTATGGCTTCAAATATTTGAAGTGACTTTTTGCATAATCACATGAAATAAAAAATAAATTTATGAATGCCAGAGGCATCTTAAAGATTATTTGGATTTTGTCTTTTATTTCAAGAAGAATAATTGAAGGGGCCATTAAATTTTATACTTAAAGAAAATTTAATGGAAGATCGAATGAGAGATGCAAATTCTCATATTATTTCTTTTATATTTGGCTTATTGATTTGAAGAAGGTTCCTTATAATAATTAGAATAATTCCTTGTAAATTTATCTTCTAATATGATATTGTTGAAGGCAAAATTATGATTTGACTTAGTACTTGAGACACCAAGACTAAGAGGACTACTAATCAAAGTCATGTGATCAATAATGAGACTTTGGTGTCCTTTAGCTAGATGAGATGATGACAAAGAAACTTAAGCTCCAATGAAAAGCTTCCCTTGTATTAAGCAAAAATATTTGGGTTGTAGTAATAGATAATTCATTCTATTGGTCTATTTGTTTCGTTTTATGGGAGTTTGCCTAATTTTGAGACATAGAAGAAGAAATCATAAGAACCAACATATTCATAAGAATCACTTCAGAGAAAAGCTTAAGTTGCAGGACTAATGACATTGTTGTGTTAGAACATTTCTATCAAGGGGGCTAATTTCAACGCATTTGTAGAGGAAATCCTCTTGCCTAAACTGATTCCAATACTCATAAAATTTNGGTTTTTTTTTTTTTTTTTTTTTTTTTTTTTTTTTTTTTTTGAATGATTGGATATTCCTTATCTCTTTTGATGAAGGAGAAAAAAATTATATGCAATGTAGAATTACTTTTGGATACCGCAAAAAATGCAACGTTGTACCAATTGTACATGTCGTACACGTTGTATGGTGTGTAGTGTCTGGATGTAATTCCACTTTTTGACTCCACACATTATATTCGCTCCTCCTAAAGAAGGGAAATGAAGTTAACAAGGAATTATGTGAAAATCAATTGATTAATTACAATACATTTGTCATTATTGTTATAGCTTTATCATTTATGATCTCAAGTAATCATTAATTGTTTTCTTAAGGACGATTGAATTAATTTGAAATGGTTTTATTTCAGATTATAAAGCTACAGAGAGCTTAAGGAACAATAAAAAAATAATTTAGAAGATACATGACGTAGAATTCTTAAAATAACTATAAGATATATATTATTAATGGGTGTGTTAAAAATAATTTTTATTTATTTAAAATGAAAATTTAATGGAAGATCGAATGAGAGATGCAAATTCTCATATTATTTCTTTTATATTTGGCTTATTGATTTGAAGAAGGTTCCTTATAATAATTAGAATAATTCCTTGTAAATTTATCTTCTAATATGTAATTGTTGAAGGCAAAATTATGATTTGACTTAGTACTTGAGACACCAAGACTAAGAGGACTACTAATCAAAGTCATGTGATCAATTATGAGACTTTGGTGTCCTTTAGCTAGATGAGATGATGACAAAGAAACTTAGGCTCCAATGAAAGGCTTCCCTTGTATTAAGCAGAAATATTTGGGTTGTAGTAATAGATAATTCATTCTATTGGTCTATTTGTTTGGTTTTATGGGGGTTTGCCTAATTTTGAGACATAGAAGAAGAAATCATAAGAACCAGCATATTTATAAGAATCACTTCAGAGAAAAGCTTAAGTTGCATGACTAATTGCATTGTTGCATCAGAACATTTCTATCAAGGGGGCTAATTTCAACGCATTTGTAGAGGAAATCCTCTTGCCTAAGCTGATTCCAATACTCATAAAATTCATGATCTTTTTCAATTACCATTATGATTATTGGACTAAAATTTTATTTTATATGCACACACACAAATATGTAAAATATCTTAATGATCAAAGAGAATAGATTGAACTTGAAATAGCTAAAAAAAGGATGGCATTGCTATATGAAATGTCACTAAGTGAGAACTGGTATGAGAAAAATATTATAACTACCAGAGGATGTGGGACAACCATCGTAATTAAAGACCTTAATTAATAATGGGTAGTTGAATAGAAATCATTTATAAATTGAGCATATTCTAATAAATAATCATGCTTTAGGATATAAATAATATCAAGCCAAAGGTATGATGACACCAACACATATTGATGTTTAAAGATTAATCAAAAGGTTACATATTGATGCCTAAGGATTAATCCTTTTTTACAATCTTTCTTGTTTTAATTAATCTATTTTTTTCTTATTTCTATTTAATTTCTTCTTTTTTTTTCTTGAGACTAAGGTTCATCTTTTGTTAATCTATGCTTGGTATGATCCTCCTTAGGGTGGTAAGTCGAAAATANAGTTCAAAAGTCTTGGCTTAAATGTTAAGGTTTTTAATACTCTAGCTAATTCCTTTAATCATTAAGTTAGCAGAATTGTTAAGTTGTCTAGGCTGGTTAGTAACTTCTTGTGGGTCTACCATTTTTCCTAAAATCATTTTGAGTTTATAGNTTAAATGTTAAGGTTTTTAATACTCTAGCTAATTCCTTTAATCATTAAGTTAGCAAAATTGTTAAGTTGTCTCGGCTGGTTAGTATCTTCTTGTGGGTCTACCATTTTTCCTAAAATCATTTTGAGTTTATAAGTGTTCTAAGTTTTTAGAAGTTTTTTTATTTCAGAATTAAACGACTCTAAATCAAGAATTTAGTCAAATGCATAAAACCTCAGACTAACTAGTGAACTTAAACTATAAATTATCAACACTTTACAAAACACAAATTTTAGTAAACACATTAAAAAAAATAACATGCAGAAATAACTGAAGCACAAGTCACAATTTATCAAAATTTCTTTAACTTTAAATACAAAAAAAAAAAATTAATACAAAACAAAATTTACAAAAAAAGATAACAATGCAGTTTTCAAATATANTAACATGCAGAAATAACTGAAGCACAAGTCACAATTTATCAAAATTTCTTTAACTTTAAATACAAAAAAAAATAATACAAAACAAAATTTTTTCAAAAAAAGATAACAATGCAGTTTTAAAATATTAACCTTAAATTCTCAACCAATATTATCCTAATTTATAAAATTAATGTCATTCCCATACAATGATGCTAAAAATATGATTTGATGTGCAAAGAAGTACGTGTTATCATACAAGTGTACGTGTCAACAAAGTAGTAAAATAGATTATGAGTCAAAGTATCAATTCCAAAAGGAGCTAGTTAATTATCAAATAAGTCTAATTATTAGTATACTTATTCTAGGTTTAGTTCAAAATGTATCATTTTTTTTTCTTATATCCTAATTTGCAAAAGTGAAAGCTAATTGTTTTAGTTTTTTTTTTTTTAATTCGAGAAAAGTGCTTCTTTGAGNCAATATTATCCTAATTTATAAAATTAATGTCATTCCCATACAATGATGCTAAAAATATGATTTGATGTGCAAGAAGTACGTGTTATCATACAAGTGTACGTGTCAACCAAGTAATAAAATAGATTATGAGTCAAAGTATCAATTCCAAAAGGAGCTAGTTAATTATCAAATAAGTCTAATTATTAGTATACTTATTCTAGGTTTAGCTCAAAATGTATCAATTTTTTTTTCTTATATCCTAATTTGCAAAAGTGAAAGCTAATTGTTTTAGTTTTTTTATGAATTCGAGAAAAGTGCTTCTTTGAGTGAATCATATGAGCCTTATATGCTCTTCAATAAAATTTTCCTATTTAATATTAACAATCAGGGACAAGCACTCCTTAATCTATTCCTGGACATAAGAAGTATTGAAGTCTCATATTATGATTAAGTCCCCTTAGGTAATTACTCTCAAGAATCTATTTGATTGCAATCTTCTAATGGTAATATTCCAATTCCACCAATAAAAAGAGTGTTAAAAACAACATTTTGTTCTAGTCTATGATCAATATTCCTAGGCCAAAAGTGATTTTAACATTTTCTCTTGTCCAACAAGAAAGCAGTTGAAGTTTGGAAAGTTAATACACCAACATGAATCCAAATCATCTAAAGGATTTTCTTGAAATGAACATAAATCTTCACATTAGAAAAGAAGAAGAAAGATTTATTTCCTAAACATTCTAAAAGTGAACATACAAGATTTCATTAATAGAAAATCAAAGTTACAAAGATAAAGAAACATACAACACAGACTGAACTTTTTTCAATCCAAGTGATCCTCTCGATCTCTTTGCTTCCTTTTTATTTCTCTCAATTCTCTCCACACAAATCACATATGTCCACATACATTCACACTCAAAGTTTCCTTCAAGTCCTACTCCTATGCTCTCCAAATGTTGGTCTCCTCCAAGCATTCGAAAGCCCCTTCCACGTTGAAATTCTCTAATTTAATGGTTGAATCATCGTTGAAACCACCAAAATAACTTTAGTTTGCGTGAGGAGCAGTGACTAACCAAATGGCATCAATGCGCTGGCAACATGCATGATAGTGTGGGCTTGAGCGCTACATTCTATGGATCTCCATCATCAAATTAAGTATTCGAGTGTGGTGGCACTGGTCCTAGTGGCACAACATCACTAATACTGGGTGTTGTAGTGCTTGAACCATGGAATTGTCTTTCCATATGCATTCTCTCCATCCTTTTTCACTGGAATTGGCTTTTTTGAATGTTGAAGTGCTAAGTCTGGGTGTCGCAGTGACACCGACTCGAGCATTGAGACACTTACTTCTAGTGCCTACTTTTTGTGCTCTTAAGATTAGGGAGCTAACACTGTCCTTTATGGGTGTTGTAGCACTTTATAATGGTTTCAGGGAGCTAGCTTGCATACTTAGCTCATTTGATGCTCCAAGTACCCCTCTTCTTTCCCGTGTACTATGCTTAACACTACATGCCCAGAAAAGCATAAAAAAAACACAAAAAATATAAAAAATATATGAGACACAAATTCACATTTTATCTATATCACCAGTCACAATGGTGCTAGTGTGCTAAGGATTAAAATGAATAACACAAAGGGTTTCAATGAGTAAATGTACTAATAATAGTGAAATATTGTATCCAATTTAGTCGTGAAAAAATAATTTTCATGTACATTTCAAATCAAAGCTTATGAGAAACACATAACTAGGAAATCATCAGATAAGATGTGCACATGCATGGTGCTTGAGAAACATACATGAGTGTGGTGAGAGTATTCGAAGTGCAAGTAGTAATGTGATGGGGATGTTGCAATCCGTTTAGTTATTTTAACAAATGGGTGGAGAGGTTCACTGAAATCTCTTAAATAAGAGAGGTTAAATCATAATGAAAATTATATGTGGGCACTAGGATATGTGAGCAATGAGAGGATGTGATTTTTTAACATGAGAAGATTGTGGTATATTGGAAGGTAANCTAAGGGTCCCTCAGGGAAGCTCTAAGGGGAGTTTGGAAGGCCTCAGTAAGAAAATTTTTTACCACACCCTCTNATATTTTATTAGGGCCTAAATTGTTTTCATGGAGCTCGCATTGGTGCTGGTGGCAAGAGTGGGAGGATAGCCATTATTAGTCTCTCATTTTATTATTTTTGGACCTCTTAATTTATGGTTTTTTTTTTGTAATCTTTTCATGTTTATTATGAAAAACATTATTTTCTTAAAAAGTGGAATAAATACTTCTTAAATGCATGAATAAGGCTTAGATATTAGATGTGCAAATAGATGAGAACTCACTGGTATCCATGTAAACCTTCCATTAATTTATTGATGGAACAGTATGATGCACAGTCCACTCATTTTAATTATATATTCCAAGCTTCGAACTTGCAGCCATACATGCATTCATACTGTTTATCCAGCTAAGCAGGACATTAAGCAACATCGGCTAATAATATAAGCATATAGATCCTTGCATCATACAAAATTTTTTTATGAATCAAATTTATTCTTAGTTCATTGACACCTCATACATATTATCCTGTTATTTTCAGATATATCCTTACATCAATCAAATTCTCTAATTCTGAAAAAAAAAATCAAATAATTTTACTACTTAGATAAAAAAAATTATTAAATAAAATAATTGGATGCGATAATTAATCAAAATAATACTATCATCTAAAAAGTATTGCTTTCTATGAAAGAACCAGCCCACAAAGAGAATCTAATCATCACTCCATCCCCACATATCTATCTTTTAACTTTGAAAATAGTAAAATTGCTCCATTATGGTGTAAACTCAGTACAAAGCGTGTCTACTTTAGCAAACAGAAAGAAGTTCATATAATAAAAAGTCTAGTACAGAGAAGTAACATAAACCACAAAAGCATTGAAACCAATCTCTTTCTCACAGAATCTAGTTAATTACCAATCCATGGCTAGCTTCTTATCAGCCTCACACGAGGAAGAACTCATGCAGCTTCCTCCCTCCACCAACTCCACCATTGCTGCCATCCTCATTCTCTCTATAACCAGTAGCTTGCGTGAATGAATTCATCATCTGAAGAAAATGGTTGGAAGCTGTTGATCCGTTCACAAAAGCTTTCTCTATTGGAGAAGAAGGTAAGACAAGGTCGCCATTGTTGTGTCCGGCCATCTGAGAGTGGATGGGCGATGGCCGGCTCATCGTTGAGCCCATCTGAGCTGCCTTCTGGAGGAGAGCAGTTGCAGATATATGAGGCTGTGGGAGAGGATAAGAAGGAGGAAGAGATTGGTGGCTGTCATGAATGAAATGATTTTGTTCAAGAACGGGGGAGTAGAGTGATGAGGTGGTGGTGGTAGAAAGCCATGATGGAATGTGATGCTGTTGTTGTTCTGTTTTGAGGGTGAGATCTTGAAGGGTGTGGTTGCTGTTGATGTTAGGGTTGCAGGTGTTAGTTTGATAGGTTTCGTTGGCTATGGTTCTGATAAGATGAGGGAAATGGGTTTGGAGTGGGAGAGAGGAGGGATCGAAGGATGGGGGTGGAGGTGGGTGGAAGAGAAGAGGGTTTGTTAGTGGATTCAATGTTGACATATTTCTTGCGCTTTCTTCTGCTAATGCGTCGCAGAAGGCTCTGTGTGTGATAAAGCTATCCCTCCTGCAAATAAATTTATGGTGCCTGTTTAGGGTTTCTGAAACTGTAACTTTTTTCCTCACATATATACTTTTTAGATTTCAAC
>JXCR01128266.1:11977-31627 GCA_002079205.1 Phalaenopsis hybrid cultivar | reverse complement strand
GGATCATGGTGGACGCACGTGACCTCAGGGCAGATATACACCTTCTTTCTCACCTCCTTGTTGCTCCTCTGCTTCAGTTTCCACGGCAAGTTATGGCCACGCCTGTGAAGCTGTAGATTCTGATCTCTCTGAAACCCTTTGTTGCAGATCTCACACACGAACCGGTTGGTTGCCATGAGAGTCTTGGGAGATAGAGCTATCACCTCGGCTTCAGGATCTATTGTATGGAAACATTTTTCAAGATTAATGAATATTAATATGTTTGTTTCAGTACATGAGGTAAGAAATAATATGAACTGATCATGATAAGCATGAGTTAAGTATAGTTGTAATTTGTTAGAGATTTTTTTGTTGATTTCTATAGGTAATTAATTCATGTCATCTCAAATTTGAAAAGAAATCAAATTTAATTATGTTAATTTTTATCTGATCAGAGATTTTATAATTAAAAGCTTTGATATTCTTAAACTTATTATAAATCTACTTACTTAGTATTAGAATTAGGATTTAGAAGAGACAAAAGTGTTTCCCCTAAAAATAGAGAAAAAATAAACTTTTAAAATATATTTTGATTTTAAAAAAATTTNGGATTTAGAAGAGACAAAAGTGTTTCCCCTAAAAATAGAGAAAAAATAAACTTTTAAAATATATTTTGATTTAAAAAAAAAAATTTGAAGTGAAACTTATATTAATTATACATAGTAACATGAAGTTTTTTTTTTTTTTNATTGAAATAGATCTAGCGAAAGAGAGAAAGAGCTCAAGTTCTAGTGAAGAGATTTATATGTATGAACTCCAAGGATAAGAAGAGAAAACACCTATCTAGAGAACTTTTCTGATAAAACTGTGTTTATGTAAGAAAGGATTCTGATTTTTTTTTCCTTTTGTCTTGTTGATGGGTAAAAATGCAAAATGAAAATAGTTGCTTGGATATTCAAATCTATTGAGCAATCTTATAAGAAAAAAGAGAAGTGTGAGGAGCAAAAGCTTTGATCTTTGTGCTTTCTGCCAGAGAATCTACAGATTCTCCTCCTGCATATCAGAAGATATGAAAAACTGTGTATAGGAATTAACTCAAACAAACTAAAATTCTTCCAAAAATATTACAGTTGAAAAGAGGAAGAAGAAAAAAAAATGAAAAGCTACTTAGAAACTAAGATGAAGAGATCAGCAATGGAGGTGGGGAAGAAGAGAAAGAAAACAAATGGATGTGACCTTGAGAGAGGAGAGAGAGAGAGAGACAGAGAAGAGGGGAGAGGGGAGAGAAGGGAGTGGGTATTAAGACGAGAGAAGAGAGGAAGCATGTTATCTTGTACCGATTCAATACCCAGTACGCGCAGCTTACAGGCCAACACTGATGTTGCGTTTTCTGTCTTTACCTTTGTTACCTGCGCAAATCTAGAAATTCGGCTCTTTTATTTCTTTTTTTTATTCTCTTATTTCACTGTAGCCCCCTCGGTCTTATCATCTAAGGTGAATCAGTACTGCAGCAAGTCTTGCACATAGAGTTGGATTTTGTGATACATCTAAGTGCTTGTTGTTGTCATGTTCATGCATGGCTTCTATTTAATGAAAAAAAAAGTAATTTTGTGAGTGTTGTTGATCAGGAGAAATTTTCCAAGTGTTGGTTTTAATACTGTAATGGATTTGTTAGCTTGTAGACTTGATAAAGTTAAAACTGAAAAATGGAGTTTTAAGTAATTAGTAGTTCATGTTTTTTTTTTGTTTTAAGTTTGAGATTATGGGAGTGAGTTTTACTATGCTCAAACATTATTTTGTTAGGAAAGAATTTTGAAGTATTGTTTGTTAACTCTTGTGAAAGTTTATCCCTTTCATAGAATAGGGCTCAAGCCTTTGTTTAATAGATTATATATGAAGATTTACTATTTTCCTTTTATATAAAGAAAAAAATTATTTAAGAAAATTAATAATGGTTTAATGTTACATATATCTGATATGCCATCAAATTCAAGTTATCAAGTAAGGACTTTCATGTATTGTTTAGTTTGTAAAAGATGCAAATAATTGAGTAGGCTTTTTAAGGAATTGATTTGAAGATCAACAAAATTTATAATTGTGATAGCATACTTTGACAATTTGAAGCTAATTAGTTCAAAAAAATGTCTGAATTGGTTTGCAAAATGAGCTTAAATGAAGCGATTAGAGGAATAATTAACATTTTTGTTTATGCTTTTTGAGAGTTAAACATTCTTCATATATATTTGTAAGTTTATGGACAAAATAAGCATCTTAATATAATAAATTTTATTAATTGAAGATAATTTTCTGTTTAATACAACATTGAAATTGATGCAAAAAATAATTAAAGGGGATTCATTATGACTATTTTAGCAGCAACCAGAGNAGTTTATGGACAAAATAAGCATCTTAATATAATAAATTTTATTAATTGAAGATAATTTTCTGTTTAATACAAAATTGAAATTGATGCAAAAAATAATTAGGGGGGATTCATTATGACTATTTTATACAGCAACCAGAATTTTAGTGGACATGACAAAAATGCTCCCTCCAAAATTTAATTAATTATAGAAATGTTATGTTCATATACATTTGGGGAAAACTTTTGTGTAGAAAATTCATAGACTTAAAGAATTTCATAGATTTGATCATCATTTGTGATTTTAACCTCTCATCATGGGTCATAATTTGATCAATATTTAATGAAGTTCTCCTAACAACTCCTAATGGGCAACCTTTTTATCTTTAAGGTTGGTGCACTTTCACTTTTGATATTTCATTTCNAAAATGCTCCCTCCAAAATTTAATTAATTATAGAAATGTTATGTTCATATACATTTGGGGAAAACTTTTGTGGAGAAAATTCATAGACTTAAAGAATTTCATAGATTTGATCATCATTTGTAATTTTAACCTCTCATCATGGGTCATAATTTGATCAATATTTAATGAAGTTCTCCTAACAACTCCTAATGGGCAACCTTTTTATTTTTAAGGTTGGTGCACTTTCACTTTTGATATTTCATTTTGAGAAGTGGCCAAAATTTTATAAATGATTTATGTTGACATGAAAATTGGAGAATTGCAAACATCCAAATATAAAATAAAATAAGAATTGTTTATAATTAAAGAAGAAAGACTAAGTATATTTTATTAATGTTTTATGTTTAAAAAAATATTTTCATTAGATCAGAAAAGGAAATTAATACATCCCTACNGAATTGCAAACATCCAAATATAAAATAAAATAAGAATTGTTTATAATTAAAGAAGAAAGACTAAGTATATTTCAATAACTTAAAAAATATTTTCATTAGATCAGAAAAGGAAATTAATACATCCCTATAAAAAAAACCAAACATCCACATATTCATGACCATTGGAAATCTCTCTCACTGGCTCACTCTCTTTGCAATATCCAATAAATATGGGAAAGAATTCTCAAATGCTTGGCTCTTGGACAATCACCCAATATTGAACCCAATCTTGTAATAGNAATATCCAATAAATATGGGAAAGAATTCTCAAATGCTTGGCTCTTGGACAATCACCCAATATTGAACCCAATATTGTAATACACTTGATTAATGAGAAAAAATAAAACTTAACAAAGGCAGCCTTCGACCTCCACCATAAAACTTGCACTCCTTTAACAATAGTGTCAAAATTAAGTACAAATTATTAGATAAAAACATATATTCAATCAAAAGCCTTAAAGCTAGTTTTTTACCTCTAAAATGGATGAGATATCATCTATCTCAATCATTCAAAAAAAGACCATGCAGCCTTTCATCATATATTTTTTCATATTTCTATTTTTTAAAAAATAAAAAAAAATTTAATGCCAATATATATATACATATATATATATATATACTATTTATGGATTTCACTATGAAAAAGTTTTTATTAAAATTATAGACCAGTAATAGCTTCAATTTTTATTAAAAATAAAATTAGAAAAATATATTTAAACTCTTATCGTCATCTTTGAATCACCCAAATGATGAAGAGTTGCCACATCAACATATATGTCCCTCTCATTAGATGCCAAGTTCAAGGATCATCATGTTTTTTTCTTGAAAAGACCACAAATCCTTCAAATAAGCAGAAATATTTTATTGCATAAGGAAATCTATTTATAAGACACCTAAAATAGAGACTTGGTATTTTGGGAAAATAAACCCAATAATGTTGAAAAGTTCTAGATCATAGTTTAAACTTGTTTAAAAGAAATACACAAAACTTCATTAGAAACTTCTTAAAGGATATTTAAGTGCCTCACATCCTCAAACTTTTGTTCATATAGTCAAAACATTATCCTTACATGAAGAATTTATCTAGTTTAAATCACACAATTTTGGATTTATGAAGATATTAAGATGTTTATAAAAAAAAAAAAAAATTATTAAGAAGAAAAATTTTGATGAACCAATGAAGTATTTCAAATTTTGTCTATAATTATCATATTTTCCTCTAAAAAATTTTAAATAAGACTTGCTCTTATATATTTAGAGAAAGTACATTAATAAGTAAATTTCTAAAAATTAGGTAAAATTATTTCAATTGATGAAATCTTAAATAGTCATTATTGATATTCTAACTATAATTATTTATAATCCCACAGCTTCAACAGTATCAATAGATGATGAGGCATTAATACGTTTTTCCTCATTGCCTATTTTTAAATAAGACTTGCACTAATCAATAATCTGAAAAATAAATACTCTCTTCATGACCTAAATACCTGACNAAGTTCTAGATCATAGTTTAAACTTGTTTAAAAGAAATACACAAAACTTCATTAGAAACTTCTTAAA
This sequence comes from Phalaenopsis hybrid cultivar, assembly GCA_002079205.1. Lineage (NCBI taxonomy): Eukaryota > Viridiplantae > Streptophyta > Magnoliopsida > Asparagales > Orchidaceae > Phalaenopsis > Phalaenopsis hybrid cultivar. The sequence goes on along the minus strand of JXCR01128266.1, from coordinate 26,825 downwards.
GGATAATTAAGTGCCTCACATCCTCAAACTTTTGTTCATATAGTCAAAACATTATCCTTACATTAAGAATTTATCTAGTTTAAATCACACAATTTTGGATTTATGAAGATATTAAGATGTTTATTAAAAAAAATAAATTATTAAGAAGAAAAATTTTGATGAACTAATGGAGTATTTCAAATTTTGTCTATAATTATCATATTTTCCTCTAAAAAATTTTTAAATAAGACTTGTTCTTATATATTTAGGGAAAGTACATCAATAAGTAAATTTCTAAAATTAGGTAAAATTATTTCAATTGATGAAATCTTAAATAGTCATTATTGGTATTCTAACTATAATTATTTATAATCCCACAACTTCAACAGTATCAATAGATGATGCGTCATTAATATGTTTTTCCTCATTGCCTATTTATTCTTCTACAACTAGCTACTAATGCACTAATCAATAATCTGAAAAATAAATACTCTCTTCATGACCTAAATACCCGAACCATTATTTATTTAGTCTGGAGATGTGACATTAAGCCTAATTTCATTAAAATTTAGATTTTATAAGGATTAATTAAAAGCAATTTCACTATTGGAGGAATAAATTCTAATAATTTTCATCCTTGAAATTCATATTTACATTAAGGAGAACTTTAGATTAGAAGTCACTCTTTATGAATTGTCTCCAACCCCAACAAATTATCTTTGTTCTATAGCTTAAGATTATCACACTCGTCGTTGCTCAACCATTTTCAAGTTAAATATATAGAAATATTAAACCAGATGAATTAGCCAAAGTACTTTTATTTTATTTCAATTAATCTTTAAGAAAATTAAAAAAACAAATCTGAATTTTTTTTATTTCACATGACCCTTAATTTTATATTTTGAGAGCTTTTGCCCATCAAAATGAAAAATTGATAATTGCCACTTTCTTTATTTATGTAGTCCTTTTATTTATTCATTTATACTATTTTAATTAATTTTTTTGGCTTATATTTTGATTTTTTATTTTGAGGTTAAGGTTCTCCTTTCTATTGAATNTAAAAAAACAAATCTGAATTTTTTTTATTTCACATGACCCTTAATTTTATATTTTGAGAGCTTTTGCCCATCGAAATGAAAAATTGATAATTGCCACTTTCTTTATTTATGTAGTCATTTTATTTATTCATTTACACTATTTTAATTAATTTGTTTGGCTTATATTTTGATTTTTTTTATTTTGAGGTTAAGGTTCTCCTTTCTATTGAACGATGCCTATTTTGATAGAAGGTTTGTAGAAAATAACTCTTCTACCAATGAGGAAGTGAACATTTTATAATTTTTATTGATGAAATTGTATGTCTTTATATAAAAAAATATATTATTACTTTTTAAATTAGTTTAGTTTGTTAATATTCTTCCTAAGCCAGGAGATACAATGATGATAACCTTCAAATACCTAACTTCTAATAATGCCATCTACTTTTATTAATCATTAGTTGATGTACAAAATTACTATTACTTGATGTTGTGTCATGTGTGGCAATTTTTGTTAATGCTAATGTCCACTTTCATCCAACATCAGGTGATAATAATGTTTTTATTGACCATCATCCATATTAACTAACTCTATTATCTAATGTCACATATTTGCCATTGTATATTAAAACTCCATGGTAATTATGTAACTGCCATAAATTTCTTGAATCGATTGTGTGCCATCCTAATTGAGGGATGTTTGATTCCCTCATTTTTAGTTTGGTGGTCTCCCTTCCTATCAAAAGAATGGCAAAGCCAACCGGCTACCACTGCTTAACTTTTTGTTATCATTTGAGAATAATTTGATGTTTAACATTGATTAATTATGGATATTTATTAGTCACAAGTCAATTTTACAAGCCACACATGCTACCATTCTATTGGTAGAACATCTACGTTGATATTTATCTTTGCCTAACTTCTAATATTCCATTGTCTATCATTAAAAGGCTAAACCAATATTGAATTGTATATAAAATTCACTAGCTATCAACATCAATGACAAATCTCCCCATTGCCTAGCCTTCCCTCTCATTAAGTTATTGAATAAGCCGACCACCTACATTTCATGAATACAAACATTCATTGTCAAACATCGTTTCACACATTTTCCTTACTCAGAACTCTTATACCTTGAAACTTTTCCTTGTATCACCTAATTCAGTATCTTTTATTTTTCATTTATATTATATTGCATTAAAAATATTTGCACTGATTCAGTGGGGTGGTGTCTTTCCTTTATAATCCTTAATGCACACAAATGAAATTATAGAGTAAGTTTGACTTCAGTCTCTATATGTTGCTCTTAACTTATATGTGTGTGTATAAAATTTTCATGCTAAAAAATCCTTTTCTCCCCCTCTACTGCAATGAATATTTACAAAACGCTTGCAAAATTATATGAAAACTATGATATATATCAGCCTCATATAATACCATATTACATTCATGTCATATACGGAGTGTTGCACAATCTATATATGAAAAAAAGAATCTCATTATGTAAGTGTCATAAGCACTTTCCAACAAACACATGAACATGAACCCTGCAAATGTTAAACATTTTTTCAATTTCGGGTAAAAAAAATAAAAATAAAAAAAACTATTTTGCTGGATTGAAAAATGGTTCCTTCTTGATTTACTATTTATTTATTTTTGTCTCCCTCTTGATTTCACTGGAACCAATGCTCTCCTTATTTGCTACCATTTACTTTCTGAATAGCAAGATTAATGCTAGCTAGGCTTTCTCCCTTCCTAAAGCCATCCAGGTTAAGTCAGGCTTTATATGTAAAATATTCTCACCTTTTCTCGGAGAAAATGTTACATAGTTTCAACATATATATACGTCGAACGATGCAGATATTATAGTTCGTGATTTTTTTCCTCCTCCGTGCATCTCGGCAGTGGTGGACATACGTGCATGTAGATGCACGTAATATTTTTTCCTTTTCTCAAGAGCACTCTTTGTAGAAGTTCCAAACAATCAATCTCCTATGATGATTACAAAGTTGAATGTTTGGGTNCGACCACCTACATTTCATGAATACAAACATTCATTGTCAAACATCGTTTCACACATTTTCCTTACTCAGAACCCTTATACCTTGAAACTTTTCCTTGTATCACCTAATTAAGCCTCTTTTATTTTTCATTTATATTATATTGTATTAAAAATATTTGCACTTATTCAGTGGGGTGGTGCCTTTCCTTTATAATCCTTAATGCACACAAATGAAATTATATAGTAAGTTTGACTTCAGTCTCTATATGTTGCTCTTAACTTATATGTGTGTGTATAAAATTTTCATGCTAACAAAACCTTTTCTCCCCCTCTACTGCAATGAATATTTACAAAACGCTTCCAAAATTATATAAAAACTATGATATATATCAGCCTCATATAATACCATATTACATTCATGTCATATACGGAGTGTTGCACAATCTATATATGAAAAAAAGAATCTCATTATGTAAGTGTCATAAGCACTTTACTACAAACACATGAACATGAACCCTGCAAATGTTAAACTTTTTTTCAATTTCGGGTAAAAAAAATAAAAATAAAAAAAAACTATTTTGCTGGATTGAAAAATGGTTCCTTCTTGATCTACTATTTATTTATTTTTGTCTCCCTCTTGATTTCACTGGAACCAATGCTCTCCTTATTTGCTACCATTTACTTTCTGAATAGCAAGATTAATGCTAGCTAGGCTTTCTCCCTTCCTAAAGCTATCCAGGTTATGTCAGGCTTTATATGTAAAATATTCCTACCTTTTCTCGGAGAAAATGTTACATACGTTCAACATATATACGTCGGACGATGCAGACATTGGAGTTCGTGATTTTTTTTTCTCCTCCGCGCATCTCGGCAGTGGTGGACATACGTGCGTGTAGACGCACGTAATATTTTTTCCTTTTCTCAAGAGCACTCTTTGTAGAAGTTCCAAACAATCAATCTCCTATAATGATTACAAAGTTGAATGTTTGCGAGTGATAAATACAATGTTTGCTTATACATACATACATATATAAACATACAACATAGCAATATATTCTTGCAGATCAATTATTAATATTCCCCTCATTCTTAAATCCAACATACAGCATTGCAAGATTAATGCTAGGCAACTACCTTTTCCTATTATTGGTCTTTTGGCTTTTCAGGAATAGTTTTCCAGTGCTCCATTATCATCCTAATACATATTCTTCTTCACACTGATGCCTACTATAAGAGTTGTGATAATGAATGTCCATGTTTTAGGGGATTATTAATTAATAATTCCTAATAATTTAATAGTACTCCCTATGATTCTCTAGAGAAGTGCTTCTCATTTCTCATTTATGTCTATAAGCTTTTATCAGCTGATTTTACAGTCAGTATTTATTGAGGAATCTTTTGCTATAAACTTTAAAATTATTATATCTTGTGTTTTAGAAGGAAAATCTATCATTCTCTTTGCCCTTTTGTTCCGAAAAAAACTACTTCTCACTTCTGTTTTTAAAATGCAATTTTGCAAGTTGTATGATATCTGATTTCTTTCATAAAAGCGCAATATTTCTTATGCGGCTGGGTTAAATTTTAATAATATTTCTCATATTGGTGCCAATCACTAGGGCTAAGAAATTAAATTGATGAACCTTAATCGCTCAAAAATTGATTTGAACTCAAGATTGAATCAAGGTCGAAACTAATAGATTGGGCCGACCTATGAGCCAAACCTTTGGAACGGACTCTTTAGGATATAATTTCGAGCCAGTGTTGAATTTCGGAACAAACCGGCTCTCGATTGAATCGAGAATATATGGTACAGTAGTGGACGACCTCATGCCGTGTTGCGGGCCTCGGATACAACCCACTCCCCAATTCATTTCATCTACCCTCAGCTAGTCCTCTGCAGTCTCCGATTTGCCCTTTTCGAAATCTCTAACTTTAGGTGAGGAATCACCACTTCGGCATTTCGGCGGGCTATAAACAATCGTCAGGGTTATTTGCTCATTGTTTGATCTCTATGTCTCCGAACTCAACNTTTCTTATGCGGCTGGGTTAAATTTTAATAATATTTCTCATATTGGTGCCAATCACTAGGGCTAAGAAATTAGATTGATGAACCTTAATCGCTCAAAAATTAATTTGAATCGAGATTGAATCAAGGTCGAAACTAATAGATTGGGCCGACCTATGAGCCAAACCTTTGGAACGGACTCTTTAGGATATAATTTCGAGCCAGTGTTGAATTTCGGAACAAACCAGCTCTCGATTGAATCGAGAATATATGGTACAAAAGTGGACGACCTCATGCCGTGTTGCGGGCCTCGGATACGACCCACTCCCCAATTCATTTCATCTACCCTCAGCTAGTCCTCTGCAGTCTCCCATTTGCCCTTTTCGAAATCTCTCACTTTAGGTGAGGAATCACCACTTCGGCATTTCGGCGGGCTATAAACATTCGTCAGGGTTATTTGCTCATTGTTTGATCTCTAAGTCTCCAAACTCATCTTCTCTTTTTTGATCTATACATAACTCTTTCTCTCAATCTTGCATATATTTTTTTTTTTTGGGATGAGTAAATGTTGGCTTAAAATAGCTGATTTCAAATCAACGGCTTCTAATTTGTAGATTTCTGTAAACTGTTGATTCATGCTCAAGCATAGCAATATTAGAAGCTTATTTCTCTCTGCAGTATACTCTTGTTCCCTAAAGGCCATCAGGCTCATCAGCTAAAAAATGGCATTTGAACTGGCTCGTTTATAATTCGAACCGGCTCGTAATTTATTTGATTACGATTGAATTGTAATTGAATCGATTCACAGGTCAATTTTGATTTATATAATGTAAAATTGATCTAATTTCAGGCCACCTATGGATCGGTCTCGGAATTAGTAATGGTGAAAAGTAAAATAAGTGCATTAGACAAACGCATATTAAAATTCTTTGAATAGTTCGGGAAATACCTTTATATATTTTTAAACATCTTGGCTATATTCTATATATTTATATATGTATCATAACAAACATTATATTCTCTGATATGTATAATTTGTCTAGCTCATATGAAAATATTTTAAATATACCTGATTTTGTGCGTGATTATGGGAAAGACTGCTCACCTTCTATATAAACTCTTCACGTCTCTGTCATATGGGTCCTGCTGAGCCAGATTTATGAGAGCGATATGTGAATTTTTTTTGGGAATTTTATCATATAAAATCTCTCTGCAAATGGGTTCCAAAAATTTTCTTGCCAGCAAGTCTGAACAAGAGCCCGAGTGGACTGAATGCGAGTGCATAGCAGTGTGGCCACATCCAGGCCGTTGTCCAGACGTTCGAATATGCACACACTTCTCTTAGATAACCTACATTTGTTATGAGTGATGAACAATGGATAATTAGTTTTATGATGGTATTAAATTAATGTGCATATACAATGAGAAAATATTACGTCCGGTAAATCGAACGTGTGGATCTCACCATATAAGCAGACACATAGCGTGGAGCGAAACAAAATTGTTTCTCCTATAACTTTCTCTTCAATGGGGGAAATGTAGGATGTAATTAGGCCAATGGTGAAGAATTGATTTATCTCTCTTTGGCAAATCCACATTTGCATGATTAGGTCATTCAGTGAATAATTTTTCAGACATGTTAATTACAAAGCTACCTCTTATTTGATTAGTATGAAGTTTAAATTATGAACATAAAACTAGTATGGCTTGAACAATGCAAAGATATAAATTTCACAATGGCTATTGCTAATAGGACTTGGTAAAGAGAAGAATCAGAGGACTAATTGAGTGGGGCTTAAGACAGTTTAAATCTTTTTAAATAGTTATATTAGATGTCTTTTATGTCTCATAATTTTAAACTCGATTTACTTAGATTAAAAAATTAAAAAAATTGATGGACNGAAGTTTAAATTATGAACATAAAACTAATATGGCTTGAACAATGCAAAGATATAAATTTCACAATGGCTATTGCTATAGGACTTGGTAAAGAGAAGAATCAGAGGACTAATTGAGTGGGGCTTAAGACAGTTTAAATCTTTTTAAATAGTTATATTAGATGTTTTTTATGTCTCATAATTTTAAACTCGATTTACTTAGATTAAAAAATTAAAAAAATTGATGGATAAATTACGAGAAATTATTGATGGCGGTGACCATATGTCTAGACAAAAATCTAAAAGGGCCGAAGTGCGATACACTGAGGCTTAATTATATCCGGATGGTCGCCTGGACATGCATTCTGCTGCATATAATTAATCTCCATTATTGAAAGGGCTAATTTTGAACTTTTACGATTATCTCAGGTGATAATTAAATAAATGTAAAATGGAGTAAATTTAANAAAGGGCCGAAGTGCGATACACTGAGGCTTAATTATATCCGGATGGTCGCCTGGACATGCATTCTGCTGCATGTAATTAATCTCCATTATTGAAAGGGCTAATTTTGAACTTTTACGATTATCTCAGGTGTTAATTAAATAAATGTAAAATGAAGTAAATTTAAGTTTAGTCAAATAATTTTTATCATTATTGAATGTATAAATAGCAGCAAGCTTAAGTTTATTTTGTAAGAGTTGTTAAGGTTTGGTTTAACATGACATGCTCTTAAAAACTAATTAGATTCATTATAAGAATCAACACGTCATTAGAGAAAATAAACTCATATTCTTACAATATTATAATACTATTAAGAATAAAGCAATTGAGTTTGGGCTAAGATACAGCCAAATAAGTTCCTTAAATATATTTCAACACACAGCAGCTTGTCTTTTCAATAATAAGACAATTTAAATTTATTTAAGTTATAAATTTATCATTACATGATTTAATTTAATTCGCTTAACTTAAATTTCCACAAAATAAAATAGCACATCCTTAAACTATAATTTAATCATTATGTATATCTTCATTATTGCGTGGATGTGCTCTGGCTATCATATTAGCTGACAGGCCAACAACTTTATAGTAACAAAAATTGTTACCAACATCCAACACATGAAATCAAAGGCCAAAAGGAATGAAAATAAAGATGAAAAACAAATCAAGCAATCATGAATGCATATTACAACTAGTGCAGCAAGGATTGCACCTAATCATGAAGGAGGTGGGGGTGGTTAAGAACTATTGACAATCTTAAGTGAAAATATTACACCCGTTAAATCAGACGTGCAGATGACACCTTGGATCTTACCACACCGTGTGTTCAACGGGGTGATGTGCTCAACGTTATCGTTCGAACATAGTATTTTCTTCAATCTAAGTGAGTTCATTTATAATTTCCTCGTATCCCTACTTTTATGAATTAATATCACGTTTTAGGGAGAAAACGTGATTATTTCGAGGGTGGGACTCAGAAAAAGAGTTTTAGCATTCATATGAATGGTAGATTAATATTCATGAATCAAATAAGATTTGTGGTTACGACAAGATAGAAGGTTAGATTAAATACCATGTTGAATTACTTCTTAAATTGTTCCATCAATACAATGCTATTTCATTGGTTTGTAATCTTGTACTATTTCATGTAATTTATTCGGGAAAATATCTTATGCACTTTAATCTTTCATAAATATATTATCTAGATTTTTTTATACTGTACTTTATAAGTGTTTTCTTGTGTGTTTAGCATGAGTCATTTGATATCAAAACGATCTTTTTATTTTCCTAATTTATATTCAAGTTAAGCAGTTTGATTGATTCACACTTATCTTTCTTTCACTTGAGCAAGATGCAGGATTCACGCTTATCCATTCAAAAATGCATATGTGAGATTTCGGTACAAAATTCAAATTGAAAAAAAAAGTGTCTCATGAGTAAAACAGTATACAACTAAATCATTTGGTGAAATCAGTGTTGTTAAAAGGGTTGTAGGTGATGCGAACTTCAACTTATCTCTGAGGTATGTGGAATTCTATGTTTAGATTTTCTTATTCAGCTTTGACATTTTATTTATGCCCCAATATAAACTAGTTTTCAACATATAAAATGGTGTTTAAAAAGTTTTTTGTTAATGAGTAAAAATAATCCTTATAAGATTGTTAGTGTTAAATGATCGAACTTAAGAGAATATTTTTTTTAAGTACCCATGATATTAAAAAATAAAAGTGGCTTAATGAACACAGAGTTTTGAAGGTCAATAAATGGGCCCTTGCTATAATGAAGGAACAAAAGAAGATTGTTGCTCCAACTTTGCACTCAATCATATCTCCCTCCGTTCTACTCTATGTCTTGACTCACAATAATTGTGATGAAATCTGGAAAACCATTGAATCGAGATTATAATCAACCAATCACTCAAGTGTATGTATTTCATCCCAAGAATAAATTATATCATACAACCATGAAAGATCAAACAATGAAACAATTCCTCTCTACCATCAAATTAAAAGTCAATATTATTGCAGTAGCCAGACCCCCAATAATGGCTAATGACATCACCTATACACATTATAGTAGCCAATTTTCAACCCCTAATCTTGTATGATGTATCTTCACTACCATATAGTGAAGATAGAAGCCTACAAGTAGAAGCAGCTCACAAACTCCAACATTTTCAAGTTGCATATCATCTAACAACTCTCTTTGCTGCTAGAGGTCGTGGACGTGGTGTTGAAATATAAACTTGGTTTTAGTTGTTTAAATAAAACCTAATTTCTAGAAGCTTATTCTAGAATATGTGGTAGGTATGAAATTATTGTGTGGTAGGTGTGGTAGGTGTGAAATTATTATGTGGTAGGTATGGAATTATTTGTAACCATTGGATTGGAATTGTGGTAGCACAATCCTATCCAGTAATTTTAGGAGATGCCACTAGTATAAATAGGGGTGGAGTCTTTGAGTTTGTATCAAGCCAAGTAAAGGTGATAAATAAGAGTGAAGTTTCTTCAATAAGTTTTTTTAGCCTTTTGTCATATCCTAAAAGCTTCTCCATTCCAACAAAGTGGTATCAGAGCCTAAAGGTTCCAGTACAGAGCAATGGCAAACAGTGGCACGGTTTCGNATAATTTCCTCGTATCCCTACTTTTATGAATTAATATCACGTTTTAGGGAGAAAACGTGATTATTTCGAGGGCGGGACTCAGAAAAAGAGTTTTAGCGTTCATATGAATGGTAGATTAATATTCATGAATCAAATAAGATTTGTGGTTACTACAAGATAGAAGGTTAGATTAAATCTATTTCGGTACAAAATTCAAATTGAAAAAAAAAAGTGTCTCATGAGTAAAACAGTATACAACTAAATCATTTGGTGAAATCAGTGTTGTTAAAAGGGTTGTAGGTGATGCGAACTTCAACTTATCTCTGAGGTATGTGGAATTCTATGTTTAGATTTTCTTATTCAGCTTTGACATTTTATTTATGCCCCAATATAAACTAGTTTTCAACATATAAAATGGTGTTTAAAGAGTTTTTTGTTAATGAGTAAAAATAATCCTTATAAGATTGTTAGTGTTCAAATGATTAAACTTAAGAGAATAATTTTTTTAAGTACCCATGATATTAAAAAATAAGAGTGGCTTAATGAACATAGAGTTTTGAAGGTCAATAAATGGGCCCTTGCTATAATGAAGGAACAAAAGAAGATTGTTGCTCCAACTTTGCACTCAATCATATCTCCTTCCGTTCTACTCTATGTCTTGACTCACAATAATTGTGATGAAATCTGGAAAACCATTGAATCAAGATTATAATCAACCAATCACTCAAGAGTCTGTATTTTATCTCAAGAATAAATTATATCATACAACCATGAAAGATCAAACAATGAAACTATTCCTCTCAACCATCAAATTAAAAGTCAATATTATTGTAGTAGTCAGACCCCCAATAGAGGCTAATGACATCATCTATACACATTATAGTAGCCAATTTTAAGCCCCTAAGCTTGTATGATATATTTTCACTACCATATAGTGAAGATAGAAGCCTACAAGTAGAAGCAGCTCACAAACTCCAACATTTCCAAGTTGCAAATCATCTAACAACTCTCTTTGCTGCTACAGGTCGTGAACGTGGATGCTCCAATTACTTCTCTAAAAGTCGTGTTGCTGCTTCTCCTCCCAAGTCATTGTACTTTAACTTCTCTGGGTAGAAATCTACTCGGTCTCCAAGACAATTTTTTCAATGCAAGATATGTACTAAACTAGGCTACATTACAAAACGATGCTAGCTTCAATAGGACCTAATCTATAATGAGAATCTATCGGCAATACAAGCACTTATAGAAGACACACATCCTTCAAATGAAGCCTTAAATAAGAATGTGGCGTTGACTACACTGACACATTTAGTTTTGTGGCTGAGCTACCTACCATTTGTATCCTACTAAACAACGCCTGTTAGCACTGGTGTGGAGTCCAGTCCACCCAACCTGCGAACTTCTGCTCCCGCCTCTCCTTCTTTTTTCGCGAAACGACGCTTCCGATCGTGAAGGGTCACATCTCTTCACAAATAACCACTCCATCCTTTCTTTTTTTTGCAAAAAGAAGCATCCATTCGCCAGAAACCGTTCCCGCCTCCTTTATTTCGCGAAGAGAAGCATCCCTTCGCTCCTTTTTCTTCGTTATAAAAGGGCGGCTCTCCTTTAGATGTGGAAGTTACGAGAAGTAACGAGAAGTTACGGAAAGTCACGATATTTTCTTCTTTAGGTTTCCTCGGGATTGAGGAAGAGTTCTTCGGGTTTCCACGAGACAGTGGAAGAGAAGATGTGCAAGGAGGAGTAGTTTCTTGCGGCAGAAGGAAGAAGAAGGAAGAAGAAGATGATTGTTCTCCCTAGGCTTTTTCTTGGTGGTTTGTGGCAGAAGAGAAATTGAGTTTATTTCTCTTGTAAGTTTGTCTTCTTCGGTGTATCTCGGTGTAGAGTTTTCTTCGGTGTATCTTGGTGTAGAGAGAGAAGAACAGAGAGAGAAGAAGAGAGAGAGAAACGAAGAGTGAGAGATTTCTCTTGTAAGTCGAGGTGATCGATTGGTGTAAATTTCATGAAGTAGTAAAATCATCTGCAACTCCGTGGACGTAGGCAATTTGCCGAACCATGTAAATTTGTGTGTTCTTTTCTGGTGTAATTTTTTCTCGTTCTATTTTTCGCTTCGTCGATCGTTCTCCTGTTTGATTTATATATTTACCACATCAACTGCTCTGGTATATATTTCATAACAACGCTCTATAACATCAATGATAAATTCAACAATTAGATGTTTTAAATGCCTTTCTGCATGGCAAACTAGATGAGAAGGTTTACATCACACAACCATAATGCTTTCAAGATCCAAATACCCAAATCATGTTTGCATTCTTAAAAAGACTTTCTATGATCTCAAATAAGCACCTAGGCCATAACATTCCGCATTAACATGAGAAGAACAACAACTCATTTTTAGCTCCAACAAAGTTGATGCATCTCTGCAATTCTACAAATGCTACAATATCTTCATATACATTCTAACATAAGTGGATGATATACTTATAATTGGAAACAATGATGCAACAGTTTCAAATTTCATTAACACCTTAGAACAAAAAGCTCCAAAAGCATCATCTGGGCAAAATCTCCTAGATTTTGGGAATTCAAGCTACACATATTGGCAACAATTACCACCTTTTTCAAGCCAATATATTTTTTTCAAAGTGTAATAACTTTTTTCCTTCAAACCTATATCTACTTCTATTTCCATTAACATCTTGCTAAAAGAAGATCTATAATAGACATATGATGATCCCTCCTCTTATCGCCATTTGGTCGGAGCACTATAGTATCTAACAATTATGTGACCTCACATATCCTTCACTATCAATAGACTTTGGCATTACATGACAAAGTCTCTCAACACTCATCATGGACAACTCAAATAGTTATTATATATCTTAATGGAACTATAGATCACATTATATTTATCTCATTGGCAAACTTACAAATTCATGCCTACTCAGTATCTGACAAGTGGAGACCAAGTAAATCAAAAATTGACTTTAGGTTACTATGAGTTTATCAGTTCTAGCATTATATATTACCATGTCAAGAAACAACCAATAGTAGCTCATTCATAAGTTGAAGCCGGATACAGAGCTCTTCTCACAACTGCAACAGACATCATTTGACTTAGGCCATTCCTTGAAGAATTTGATATTCCACAACTTTCACCCACACCTTTTTTATGCAATAACTTCTCAACAGTTGCACTAGCGCATAATACTATCCTCCACGCTCGAATCAAATACATTGAAGTTGACCATCACTTCATCAAGGACTACATACATGCAAAGTCCTGATCTCTTCACCAATGCCTTACCTATAGCTAAATTCACCCTTATGTGAGACGAGAATACCTCGCAGAGAGGTTGTTGTAGCATCTTCACTATCTACATCTCACTCATACCATACACTGCACAAGGGATTATGTAACCACCTTATTCTCTCCAACAACGCACCCATATCTCTGCAACAAATTGAAATTCTCCATAAACACCTCAGTAGAGGTTTCTAAAATACACATTATCTGCTGCAATCATTCCCTCTATTCTGCTTTTCTAAAATACATTCTACTGCTATAAAATTCTCCACAAAGCTCTCTTTACTTCTCTTCTTCACATCAACACCATATTTATACATATTGTCTATGCCCGTATGGCAATTAAATGTGATTTTTTAAAATAACGACGAAGTATGAGGAGTTCAATGTCATCAGTATTCCACCATTGCTAAGGACTTCATGAACACTCAACAAATAACTACGCACAACTTTGTCTTCTTATTTTAGTGAGAAAATACATTGCAGTTACTGGAAGTATATGGGAAATTAGGTATTATTTAAACAACCCTTAATTGAACAGAAACTGTCTTTTTGCTCCTCTTGCGGTTGAAAGGTTAGATTTTGTTGAGTTAAATACTTCATGTTCTGAAGGAAAACAATAAGGCCAGATTGGATTCTAGTAGCTTGAGTTGGTCACTGCGGACAATAAATTATGGCTAGAAATTAGAAATGTCTTATAAATGTCATCCAACTAATAGAAATCATCAAATTTATGACAATATAAAAATATATTCCTTCGAAGAAAATTTATGATGTGTTTCTGAAGATTTTCGTTATTATATATAAATATATATAATTTTTTTTTGCAAAGTTAGAGAAATTATTAGAAGCTATTATTATTTTGCCGGCTGCCTGCACATTTGTCCCTACGTTCTTTGTAAAATAATATTTCAAGCTAACACGTAGTTTTCTCTTCTTGCTTGAAAAAATGGCGACGCATTTCTGCACACTATCGTTCATCGTTTATAACATTTTTCTGATGATATCTAGACTTTCGAAAATTTCTTTAATAGAATTTTATCATGTAAANAAGCTATTATTATTTTGCCGGCTGCCTGCACATTTGTCCCTACGTTCTTTGTAAAATAATATTTCAAGCTAATACGTAGTTTTCTCTTCTTGCTTGAAAAAATGGCGACGCATTTCTGCACACTATCGTTCATTGTCTATAACATTCTTCTGATGATATCTAGACTTGAAAATTTCCTTAATAGAATTTTATCATGTAAAATGTGTCAAGTTTGGTTGGATATATATATATATATATTATATATATATATATATGCGCAAAAGACCTGACATTGGTGNTATATATATATATATATGCGCAAAAGACCTGGCTCATTGGAGCGGCCTCTGGCGTAAGTCAGGGTCGGGAGTTCGAATCTCGTGGCATAGACTCTTTGAATCAGAATCAAACACACCAGGTTTTCAACTCATATGGGGAAATCGATATTTGGTGCCCACTTGACCAAATATTAATTTTACCTTTTTAATATATATATATATATATA
>JXCR01128262.1:22259-54972 GCA_002079205.1 Phalaenopsis hybrid cultivar | reverse complement strand
GTCTCTTCTGTCCTAATTCTCACTTCGTCCTCGTCGCCTAGCTCAAGGAAAGTCGATCTGCGATTTTATAGACAAATTTTTCTCTCTGACATCCTAACCATCAATCCCATCTTCTCTCGCTATGATCGATTCATTTTNATCGATTCATTTTCTATCCCTTCCTCATTTGGTTTCATGACTCGTCAATTCCTTATCTTCAATTTCACGAACTTCTTGTTTCTTCTCCTCCTTCCATTCATTTGGCTTGAACCTTCCCATCCTCTTCCGTGACTCTTCATTTCTCCCCCATTAAAAACAGAACTGTTACAATCTTCTCCACTTACAAAAATTTAATCCTTGAAATTTATAAACAGACCTCACAAAACAACTCATTAAGCATTTTTTATTAAACTCTTCTTCCACAATTTCAGTTGTAGCCTAATGCTAATACTTATTAATTTGAGTTAATAATATCTTTTAAGTTTTAGTATTAAAATTTTCTTATGATTTTCCTATTGGTCGTTTCATCGGTGTTCAATTAATTAATCTTAAACATAGACTGATACCATTTTGTCATGGCCTGACCCGAAACTTGGAGTAAACCAAGGCGGATACAAACAGTCAGACGGAGTGAAATAAATTTTTTATATTAAATAAAAGAGCCACGACAAATTAAATAAAGATGTACAATTAAAATTTACCTCGTTGAAGGTTGTTCACGATTTTTTTTATCATGGCTCATCTTTTAATAATTAAATTAAACCTGAAAATTAGTTAAAATAATTGTGAGCTAAACGAGTCAGTAAATACTCAAACTCATAAATTACATTAATACAAGTGAGAAAGAGATAATATGCATGATTATTAAATTTTTAAATAAATTAATATAAAAATTTTATGTTATTTAAAATAATCTTACTTTGCCAATAGCATATCAATATCACTTCGTACTTATACAATCGTAACAAGAGTTAACGTCTAAAAATTATGTCAATTAAGACACATCAATATAAATAACATTTTTCATTTAAGTGCAAGGATACATTAGTGTTCCCCCACTAATATCATCAACGAGTGTTCCATCATAACCAGTCATGCACATACAAACAGTCAGTATAAACATATGTTCATCACATTTAATCATACTATATAAAACATACATTAAAATGCATGAGTAAATAGCTACAACATTCACAATAATATGACCAATAAAGAAAAGTATAACTCAATTAGAACAAAACATCCACAAATATCATTAACTACAAATATATTTGAGAAGAAACAAATTATTATGATAGTTTAAAAGTACAAGTACTCACCTCGATGTCGCCTAATTTGATATTTGTCTTGATGTCAATTCTTTTAAAATCGAAAGCCTAAAATATGATCTAAATTTTTATTAATTTATTATTTTTAAATAAACTATTAGTTTTTCATTATTTAATGTTAAATTTTTTCTTTATTCAATCACGTTTAATTTCTATTTAATAAAAATATTTTTGTATACTAATATCTTATACTATTATTATTATGTTTTAATAAAAATCATACCTTGGTCGTATCCCACATGAGGGCAGCCACAACTCCTTCAGCACAGGGCAACGGGTCGAATTCCTTCCTCCCCACAATCGGCTTGATTCAACCTCGCATAATTGCTCTTCTTAATCCCTAACATGAGTCGCGCCTCCTCTGTATGTGACAATCTTCTTCCTACGCACGAGGTTCGACCTAGCACCGACACGAATCTTCCCTTCTCCTTCTGTTCGAACACCTCCTGCATGCGATGGCCTTCCCTTTCTTCTTTGGGCATGACGGTTCCTCCTCAACTCGGCTCGAATCTTCTTCACGAAGCTCGACGAAGAAGCGACACCTTCTTCCTCCCCTCTACTCACCACCAAAACAGTCTCCTCCTTTTGCACTACAGATACGACGCTTCTACCCTAATTCTCACTTCATCCTTGCCGCTTAGCTCCAGGTAAGTCAGTCTGTGATTTTATAGGCAAATTTGCCTCTCCGACTCATGACCATCAATCACTTCTTCTCCTGATATGATCAATTTATTTCCGCTCCTTTCCTCGTTCAGTTTCAAGACTCCTCAATTCCTGATCTCTAATTTCACAATCTTCTCATTTCTTCTCCCCCTTCCATTCATTCGGCTCGACTTTTCCCATCATCTTCTGTGACTCTTCGTTTCTCCTCAATTAAGAGCAAAATTGCTACAATCTTCCCCACTTAAAAAAAAAATTCTTCCTCAAAATTTTTAAACATACCCCACGATACAACTCATTAAGCATTTTCTATTGGACTCTCTTCTTCAAAAATTTCAGTTGTAGCCGTATGCCTATACTTATTAATTTGAGTTAATTATAAATTTTAAATTTTATTATTTAAATTTTCTTATGATTTTATTATTAATATTAAACCTTGGGCTCTAATAGCACTTTTATCACGACTCGGACCGAGACTTGGAGTAAACCAAGGCGAGAGCGGACGGACGGACGGTGTAAAATAAATTTTTTATATTAACCTTTAATTTAAAAAATGAAAGAGCCACTACAAATTAAATTAAACTGGTATAATTAAAATTTATCTCATTGACGATTTTCCGCATCTTCTATAAACGTTTTCTCATCTATCGCTCAACTTTTAATAATTTAATTAACCTAAAAAATTAGTTAAAATAATTGTGAGCTAAACAAGTCAGTGAATACTTATACTCAAACTATAGTAATACAAGGGAGAAAGAAATAATACGCATGTCAGTTGAACAATTAAAATAAATCAATATAACCATTTGATGATATTTAAAAGACTTATTTTACCAATATCTTATCAATATCATTTCGTAATTATACAACCGTCATAGGAGTCGCCGTCTAAAAATTGTGTCAATCAAGAAGGATCAATATCATTATCATTTTTCATTTACGTGCACGGATACATTAGTGTTCCCCCACTAGTACCATCAATGAGTACTTCATCATAGTCAGTCATGCACTTACAAGCAACCAACATAAACATGTGTTCATCACATTCAATCATACTATATAAATACCGTCTAAAAATTGTTGGTAGGTGGCTAGGAATGGCGGCAGGGAGGTATGGGGGCTACAAAAGACAAGTGTGTTGTCCTTGAAGGTTTCTATAGCAGNACGTTCAAAGATACAAGGTATCCTACTGGTATCTCTGAAAGTGAAGTTTAAAAGTGCCCTCGAGAATGCTAGTTTTGTTCTCCCACCAGCTGCAGCTCCAATTCCACGGTCATTTACCATCATATGATTACTGGGTGACTCATGAAGAATTGTATAAAATCTCGCTCAACCATTTCAATGACAAGAGTGCTTTAGATACTTTTCTGCCTGAAATATTTCCCTCCCACCCATAGGCACATGCTTCAGGCAATTTCTTCGAAAGATCATAATTCACTAAGATACTGCTTCCGATGCTTCACTAAAAAGCATATTCTTCGATAGCAAATGCTTCACTAGGGGCTAGATTTGCTTTGCTTAAAAATACAGCACAGTAACAATCAGGGGACAGATGATTCATATATAATTGCATTTAGTTCAAGAAATTTCCAGGATACAATATAACTGTAATCAAGAGAACCACGCATACATAAGCAACAAAAATAGCACAGCAAAGAGAAATAAATAGAGTACTGTACAGGACAAACATTTTCTTAGCAAAGCATTAATCGAATAAACAATTTAAGATGGGTTATTTTATGACATTAGCGAGCACGAATGGCTTCAAACCTGTAGGTTTATTTTTTCAAGCCCGCTCTTATGAACCATAAATGCCCTGGACAGAGTGTGAATCAGTATGATAAAAAAATTATGGAACGAGAATTGAAGGCAAGTGAAGAAACCTAAGATTAGTCAGAGCATTTTTGGCATTTTGGTAGAGTCCATGACAGAGCCAGCTCCATGTAGTTGTGGATTGCTGAGATCCTGGTCAAGAGAATAGAGCATTTTTAAGGAAAAAACAAATGTGTATGAAAAGGAACGCTTATCATATTAGATGGCCATTATTAAGTACAAAAGGGAAAGTCTGCAATCTCTATGCATGTTAACAATGAAATTATGACTACTAAAGGATGCGTACACTATTGGAAGGTATCTATTCACAGAATGGCACAGAATTATCATAAAAGAAGAAGAAAGAATACGAGGGTTGAGTTTCAAACTAGTGAACCACAAATTCCATGCAGAAATCTGTCTACTAGAAAGTAAAATCCTAAATAGCGAAGAAAAAATGTGTGATGGACACGCAAACCAATGGGAAAAAACTTCTCAACAACACACCCACCCGTGGCCCTGATTTGGCACATCTTTTAAAGTTATCATCTCATTTTATCCTGAAATACATGATATAGTACAAGGATATAAGTATGATGATGACGTCACCATGAAATGATAGGACCATACACTCAAAGTAAACATAATATTCATGAAAAGAAGAGGACATCCAAAGAAAGAGAATAAAGGCCATTTCAGTGCCAACTTTAGATAAAAAGCTCTATTGATAAAATGAATACCTACTCTAATAAAGATGCATAAGCAACTAATCCATCGAAACAAACTCCATTTAAGCCAAGAGATAGAATGACAAAAGTTCAAACTTTTATGCAAGATTGGCAGAATAGCACGTTAGGAGAAGTCAGTATAAACTTCTGCAACATTATTCACATCTGTAAAGTAAGGCCCCATGTAGGGGTGATTTTTTCCGGCGACGCAGCACCAAGACGCGCCCATTTATTTTTCCATTCATTTGTCACGTTTTTTAGGATGCCATAGGAAAAATTCACGGAGCGCAGGTNTTTTGAATATGTTGAATTTATAAAATTAGTTGAAATTGAAAGATTAATGCTATGCATAGTAAATATTTTATTGGGGTGAATACACTTAACCCAATTGTATCATAATACTCATATAACCCTCATAAGAATTAGCAATATGTGATTTACCCTTTCTGTTTCTAACTGGAGTGTAGCTATTAAGCTTTCCATCCAATTTGACGGGTGAATTTTAGTCTCCTTTTTTTCTTCCTTCATCTCCTATAGCTTTTATTTTTATCCCAAAAATGCCTTTATTTTGAATTTCAATCACGAGTCCTTTCCTTTATCTCCATGGTGTGCAACTTGCCAAGCTGGTTCCTTTATCTCCATGGTGCAACCATTAAGGCCAAGGGAGCATATGAGGTTCATCAGGTGAAAGAAGAGAAGTTTGTTGTCAATAGCAATGTATCTTAAATGTTTCTTTAACAACAATTTAGCTTCTTATATTGGAATCTCTTGTCATGTTCCAATTAAGTAGTTTAATTTATAATACTGATCTTCATAATCTTATCTATCTTGAAAATTTAAGAGTGTTTCTAAAGCCAACTTGATTGAAAGATGATCTCACTATCTTTCAATTAGTCTCTTTAACCGCCAGTTTTGACACCCAAGTATAAAAAAGATGAAGAGAAATTCGAAGCTATGAACATGAACAAAAANACTACTGAAAGATTTCCTTTATCTCCATGGTGCAACCATTAAGGCCAAGGGAGCATATGAGGTTCATGAGGTAAAAGAAGAGAAGTTTGTTGTCAATAGCAATGTATCTTAAATGTTTCTTTAACAACAATTTAGCTTCTTATATTAAAATTTCTTGTCATGTTCCAATAAAGTAGTTTAATTTATAATACTGATCTTCATAATCCCATCTATCTTGAAAATTTAAGAGTGTTTCTAGAGCCAACTTGATTGAAAGATGATCTCACTACTATCTTTCAATTAGTCTCTTTAGCCGCCAGTTTTGACACCCAAGTATAAAAAAGAAGAAGAAAAATTCAAAGCTATGAACATGAACAAAATCCACTAGATTTCACAAGCATGAGATCCTAAACCACTAAAACCAAAGGAATAAGAAGTGTCACCGAGCCACTCCTTTATCTCAACTTCCCCAAGATGGACAACATAAATAGCTCTCATCTTCCTACAAAATATCAATTTTCCCATCATCCTCTCCCTCCTCTCCTCTTTCTTAACATCATTTATTCTCCTCAATAAAATCCAAACTACTCTTCATTTTCATCNTTTATCTCAACTTCCCCAAGATGGACAACATAAATAGCTCTCATCTTCCTACAAAATATCAATTTTCCCATCGTCCTCTCCCTCCTCTCTTCTTTCTTAACATCATTGATTCTCCTCAATAAAATCCAAACTACTCTTCATTTTCATTGCAACCCAGCTTGAATTCATGTTCCTTGTTCTAGGGCAGAAGTTTACAACATCTTTTATAATCGTAAGTGCTACAAACCTTTGGCGTAGTAGTGCTTAGAGCATAGATCAGCAGCTACAATTCAAAAGAAAGCCATNTTCATTGCAACCCAGCTTGAATTCATGTTCCTTGTTCTAGGGCAGAAGTTTACAACATCTTTTATAATCGTATGTGCTACTAACCTTTGGCGTAGTAGTGCTTAGAGCATAGATCAGCAGCTACAATCCGAAAGAAAGCCACATTTTCTTAAAAGACAATTTATTTCAAAGTAACGTAAACTTATTTACATACGGGTATGTGTTTTTCACTCCAATCAAATTGGATGGAAAAGAAAACACTTTTATCAAAAGCAAATGGCATTTAAGCGCACATTCTTAAACAGCATAGCATTGTGCACATTAGAATAAAGAGAAGGGGATAAAGTATTATTACCCCAATTTTCTAACTAAGGCATATGTTCACTCCAATATTTGTGATAATATGACAAAAATTATGTTTTAATTTTTAACTATGGAACATGTTTTTTGCATTTGGCATGCAATACGTTACCTATCACAGCCTTACAAATACTAGTAACTATTGCATTTGTACTTTCTTTGTCTTTTAACATAAATGTTCTTCCTACAACGTTCAAAGATACAAGGTATCCTACTGGTATCTCTGAAAGTGAAGTTTAAAAGTGCCCTCGAGAATGCTAGTTTTGTTCTCCCACCAGCTGCAGCTCCAATTCCACGGTCATTTACCATCATATGATTACTGGGTGACTCATGAAGAATTGTATAAAATCTCGCTCAACCATTTCAATGACAAGAGTGCTTTAGATACTTTTCTGCCTGAAATATTTCCCTCCCACCCATAGGCACATGCTTCAGGCAATTTCTTCGAAAGATCATAATTCACTAAGATACTGCTTCCGATGCTTCACTAAAAAGCATATTCTTCGATAGCAAATGCTTCACTAGGGGCTAGATTTGCTTTGCTTAAAAATACAGCACAGTAACAATCAGGGGACAGATGATTCATATATAATTGCATTTAGTTCAAGAAATTTCCAGGATACAATATAACTGTAATCAAGAGAACCACGCATACATAAGCAACAAAAATAGCACAGCAAAGAGAAATAAATAGAGTACTGTACAGGACAAACATTTTCTTAGCAAAGCATTAATCGAATAAACAATTTAAGATGGGTTATTTTATGACATTAGCGAGCACGAATGGCTTCAAACCTGTAGGTTTATTTTTTCAAGCCCGCTCTTATGAACCATAAATGNTAAGGCATATGTTCACTCCAATATTTGTGATAATATGATAAAAATTATGTTTTAATTTTTAACTATGGAACATGTTTTTCGCATTTGGCATGCAATACATTACCTATCACAGCCTTACAAATACCAGTAACTATTGCATTTGTACTTTCTTTGTCTTTTAACATAAATGTTCTTCCTACGACGTTCAAAGATACAAGGTATCCTACTGGTATCTCTAAAAGTGAAGTTTAAAAGTGCCCTCCAGAATGCTAGTTTTGTTCTCCCACCAGCTGCAGCTCCAATTCCACGGTCATCCACCATCATATGATTACTGGGTGACTCGTGTTGTATAAAGTCTCGCTCAACCATTTCAATGACAAGAATGCTTTAGATACTTTTCGGCCTGAAATATTTCCCTCCCACCCATAGGCACATGCTTCTGGCAATTTCTTCGAAAGCTCATACTTTACTAAGGTACAGCTTCCGATGCTTCACTAAAAAGCATATTCTTCGATAGCAAATGCTTCACTAGAGGCTATATTTGCTTTGCTTAAAAATACAGCACAGTACTAATCAGGGGACAGATGATTCATATATAATTGCATTTAGTCCAAGAAATTTCCAGGATACAATATAACTGTAATCAAGAGAACTACGCATGCATAAACAACAAAAATAGCACAGCAAAGAGAAATAAATAGAGTACTGTATAGGACAAACATTTTCTTAGCAAAGCATTTATCGAATAAACAATTTAAGATGGGTTATTTTATGACATTAGTGAGCACGAATGNCCCCTCTTGTCGCGATCGACTTCCCCCTCCCCTTTCTCGAGACCGCACTGGCATCCCCCTCCTCTCTCGTGATTGAAAGGTGTGAACGTTCATTTTTTTTTACGCTAGATGCCTTTTTTTTTGTTGTAACTGGATGTGCAACTCTCTATCTTGGATCTATTGAGTTGTTGGGTTTTCTTCAGTTGCTTGGATTTTTGTTAAATATCTTTGATTCTGATGGTTCATTTTGGCTCTACTCTTCTATGTGAATGTTGGCTAACTTGAAGATGAGATGAAAGTGCATTCCTTGTCCTTAAGGGAGCTTTGGATATTCACGAATTAGGCATTTTTTTTTTCCTTTTGGCAGGATTTAGCTTAAATTATGCTTAAAATCGGCTATCAAACAAACCCTAAAGGTAGACAAGATAATGTTCAAGCCAACAAAATTCATGACAGAATGCAGCACTGCAGCACCAACAAATTGAACAAGCTCCACGCAGTTTCTCCTTTATTATTGTCTCAAATATTCTATTTGGCAATAAATCTTGCTTAAATCCATCATTAAACAAAATACCAAAGAGCCCCAGAGAATAATCAAATTTTAGAACGATGACAGTTAAATATGTAAGTATATAAGAATTATGAAGTACACAAGTAAATCTCCCAAGTAGAATTTGTTCGTCCCAATAATGTCTGCATGGGTTGACTGAGAATTAACACCCTAAGGCATCCTCATGCCTTCACAATTATTTGGCATATTGTCCATCCAAGATTCTTTATCAACTTTCTTAAAGGTTGACAAGATAATGTTCAAGACGGTATAAATTCATGTCATAACGCAACACAATAGTACCAAGATAGAGAAAGCTCCATGTAGGTTATCCATCAAAAGTACCAAAATTTCTAAGTTAATGTTATTCTGTGTTGTGTATCTATATAAGAAAGTTTAGGTGTGAGATATGTAAAATACATAAGAGTTTTGTGATATGCATGTAAATGCCCGAAAATTCTATTTGTTAGTAGTCATTATAGTCTTTTCTCCTGCATTGTTTGTATCTTCAATAATTATCTTCTTTGATGATTAACCATCGAAAGAGATGATAATGGGTAATAGAACATCATAACAAGTTAATATGGATGATTATTTTAGCCTGTTAATGACAATCATGACAGCACTGTGGAGCATTATATGGATGATTATTTTAGCCTGTTAATGACAATCATGACAGCACTGTGGAGTAATGCTTCTGTTATTTTTCTTAATAATATATTTTTTTGTTTTAAAAGTTGAGAAAGATTGATTGATAAGTTTTGGAGAGGTCAGAAGGCTTTTCTTGTTTGGCAATAGCTTTACTTTTTTATGTTAAACATGTAAATGCTTTCATGCGTGAGCTTTTGGGTTTTTATGCTCTTTTCTTTTATTTTCATAAAAAAATATAAAAGAAGCATTCCACCAATGTGATTTAATTTTTGAATTAGTGAAAGTTTTGTGGTTGTGTGGTGGATCAAGCTTGTGCTGTGGTTTCTGTGGTTGTGTGGTGGATGTGGGTTGGGATGGTGGTTGTGGTTTGGGGTGTTGGATGTGATTTGGAGTGTTGTGGTACTTGTGGGTTAAGGTGGGGTTCTGTGGTTTGTTTAGGGGCTCTAACTTGTGTTGTGGGTTTTGTGGTTGTATAGTCACTGTGGGTTGAGGTGGTGGTTGTGAGTTGCGATGCTTACTGTGGTTGTGTGGTGTTGGTACTTGCGGGTTGGGGTGGGGTTATGTGGTTGTATAGTGGCTAAAGCTTGTGTTGTTGGCTTCGTGGTTGTGTGGTGGTTGTGGGTTGGGTGTGGTTGTGGGTTGGGGTGTTGGCTGTGGTTGTGTAGTGGTACTACTTGTGGGTTCGGGTAGGATTCTATGGTTGTGTGCTGGCTCTAGCTTGTGTTGTGAGTTCTGTGCTTGTGTAATTGCTGTGAGTTGGGGTGGTGGTTGCGGCTTGTGGCTTGTGCTTTAGGGTGGTTATAGTGGGGGTGCTACTCTCTTCTATATGCATAATATTTTACCTACTTTTTTCTATGTTGAGCTCAAAAGTTGGAATAATTGTTGTGGCTTGGGGTTGTGTCTGTGTTGTTGGTGGTCGTGGATGTTGGTTGTGGTGGTGGGTTGTGGTTGTGTGGTGATTGTGGGTTGAAGTGGTGGTTGTAAGTGTGACTTTGGGGTGATGTCCTTGCCTCTGGTGGCTGTGAATTCAAAGCATATTTCTTATAATTTGAACTGTGATTTGTGGGTCGAGGTGGTGTGGTGGTTGTGAATTCCGTGGTGAATATGTAGTTGGGTTGCTGTTGTCCACTGTGTCTATTAGTTTAAGTTGGGTTGTGTGCTTGTCCAGTGTGTTGGTGTTTGGGTCTCTGTTGATTTTTATTGGGTTGTTGCCGGTGTGTTGGTGTGTTGGGTCTGGATTGTGTGTGTGTGTGTGTGCTGGGTCACATGTGTGCGTGTGTGTTCGATCTGGATTGTGTTGTGTGTGTGTGCCTTGGGTTGTGTGGTGGTTGCGGGTTGGGGTATGTAAATGAAAATCATGCATGGACCATGAATGGACTCTAGCTTGTGATGTGTGTTGTGTTGTTGTGTGGTGGAGGTGGGTTGGGGTGGTGATAGTAGGTTGTCAATTGGGGTGGGGGTATTTGGGTTGTGTGGTGGCTCTGGCTTGTGATGTGTGTTGTGTCGTGATGTAGTGATGGTGGGTTGTGGTGGTGGTGGTAATCTATGGATTGGGATATTTGGGTTGTGTGGTGGCTCTGCCTTGTGATGTGTGATGTGTACTGTGTGGTGGTAGGTTGTGGATTGGGGTGGGGGTAGTTGTATTGTGCGGTAGCTCTGTTTTGTGTTGGGCTACAAGTGGTTGTGTTGTGGTTGTGTGGGTTCTCGTGGCTAATTATCGTGTTGAGATTGTTGTGAAACATTAAAGTTTGTTTTTTTTTCTATTCTAGTAACATAATAGTTAAGTCTAAAGAAGTTGGTTCATCAGTCATGCTAGATAAAGAAGCCAAACTCATATTTTGCAACCTCTGCCTTAAGGAGGTTGAGCTGGGAAATAGACTAATCACCTATTTTAACAAGCAAGGGTGGCANGATAGTAGGTTGTCAATTGGGGTGGGGGTATTTGGGTTGTGTGGTGGCTCTGGCTTGTGATGTGTGTTGTGTGGTGATGTAATGATGGTGGGTTGGGGTGGTGGTAGTAATCTGTGTGGACTGGGATATTTGGGTAGTGTGGTGGCTCTGGCTTGTGATGTGTGATGTGTGATGTGTGATGTGTGTTGTGTGGTGATAGGTTATGGATTGGGGTGGGGGTAGTTGTATTGTGTGGTAGCTCTGTTTTGTGCTGGGCTGCAGGTGGTTGTGTTGTGGTTCTGTGAGTTCTCGTGGCTAATTATCGTGCTGAGATTGTTGTGAAATGGTAAAGTTTGTTTTTTTTTCTATTCTAATAACATAATAGTTAAGTTTAAAGAAGTTGGTTCATCAGTCATGCTAGATAAAGAAACCAAACTCATATTTTGCAACATCTGCCTTAAGGAGGTTGAGCTGGGAAATAGACTAATCACCTATTTTAACAAGCAATGGTGGCAAAATATTATGATGAAGTTCAAGAAAATGGCAGAAAGGGAGTGTGATAGGTTGCAACTCAAGAACAAATAGGATCAATTGAAGAATGACTAGAAATTAAGGAAGGAATTAAAACGAAAATCTAAGGGCTTGGGTTGAGATCCAATCAAACGGACTATTGATGCTTCGGAGAAATGGTGGATAAAAAAATTAGAGGTAACAAATTATAATGGTTAATTTTTGTTACATGAAAAACTTTTTCCCAATAATCTCTTATTGGTCTGTGTAAAGTAATCAACTTCCCCGCATATTGTAGGCAGTGTCGGCCACCAAGAAATTCAAATTCTGTGGAATTGAACCGGATTTAGATTTTAGATGTTTTTTAACATTGACTGATTCACATATATTACATGAACAAAACACTTATTTGGTATGGACTCACAAAGAGAGGTGGAGAAGAAAAATTGTGACAGCAATATGTATTCTGTATGAGTATTACAGCTCATACATCGATCGAACTCCCTGCATGACATCCACTTATATTGGTGATAAATAAGTTGGGGAGCTACTACAAGGACACTCCACAAGATTCAGTAACATGTTCTGTATGATAGCCTATAAACATGGATTTGTTTGATAAACTAGATAGCCATCATGGACTCCAAGCCTCCTCAAGAACCCTTGTTTTATAAGTTATGTTGTATATTGCAGTGACAGATTCATTGGTTGGTTCTCTGAAATCTCACGCCTGCACTAAACTGTAATTCATTACTTTTTTTATCAATTTATGACTGATAGATTGTTTTTTGAAACCTTAAGCAAAAAGGAGCTTTAGGGTTTCATGGACCTCCCGACGATTGCTCTGCTACTGTGGACTTCATATTTCCTTGTTGATATAACGTCAGTCATATAGCTATAGAAAAGTTTTGTAAGTGCCCACAGAGAATTATGGAGAACTGTGACTTTTTCCAGTGGGTAGATAAGCTCGAAGAATCAACTATCGAGAGTGATCAGGCGTGTAGAGTATCCATGGAAGATGACTTAGCAACTGACATACGCATTCTAAACTTTAAAATAATATTAACATATTATTAAATGTTATTTTAATAGTCTTGTTCCTTATTTTAATAATCATGATATTCATTGTTAAGTGAGATGTATATCTTATTTTTTATGTTGTTTTGAAGTGAATTTTAGTTTCTCAAGTATCAAATATATTGTTATGACAGTTCTGTTGCAAACAACATTACTGCTCAGGGGCAAAATAATCATTTGTCCAGAAACGGTTTTTTTTTCAACAGCACAAACTAAATAATCAGCCAGCTTATTCTCAACATATGCTTATCAGTAGATTTCTAGGGCAACAGCTTATTAATAAGCTACAGCAGACCCACAGTTTTGCAACATGGGCATCACACCATTACAATTATCATNTCTCTCTCTCTCTCTCTCTCTCTCTCTCTCTCTATATATATATATATATATATATATATATATATATATATAAAAACTTGACGAACATTGCATGCAAACAGAAGTCAACCCAATTCAAAACATTCATAAAAGATTTGGAATCCCAAGGATAAACAATAACTAACCAGAACAGACTGATGACCTGCCGCACCAGGTGCCTGATACTGATGGGAAAACATAAAAGTTAGTCCAACAAACAGTTCTCATAAATAAGAAATATGCAAGTCAGATTTTACTGACAGCTAAGGAAGGTTGAAGGATCTGCAATTGCGCTTGCTGTCTTGGCTGCATTTGAGGCTGTACTTGTGTTGAAGCCATTTGTTGTATAGTCTGAACCTGCATCTGTGATGGAGCATGAGAGGGAGATTTAAGTTGTGGGGCAGCAATTTTCTGTTGCTGCAGCAGTAGCTGTTGCTGCTGCAGTAATAGCAACTTCTGCTGTTGCTGTTGCTCAAAAACTGTTAGCTCTTCTGGTTTTTCCCACTGTCAAACAAAGCTTACTAATCACTTGCAGCAAATACACAAGGGAAAAACAATATCATAGAAAGAATAAAAAAAAAAGTTAAAAAACTTACTAATCACTCTCCGCAAATAAATATACCTTGCTTTCACGGGTGACACTATTGTAGTAGTATTTAAAACCTTCAGGAGAAGTATGCTCCGTCCAGTTGCAAGTTGAAGCAGCAGCTCCAGATGGCGCACTTAAAGCATTTGATGGGTTTGCAGATATAGTTGATGGGATAGCAGCACCAAGCATGCTAGGAGTAGTTGAAGTTGCTGGTGGGCCAGACCATGGTGACTGTTAAAAGGATTTTGCAATAGGAAAGCTATTAACGGCAAATCTAACGCAGCTCAGATACTAAAAGAGATTGTAGGCATTCATACGAAAGATTTTATAGTGAAATAGAAGACTAGAATATATAGCATGCTCCTAACTAAGGCATAGATAGGCATTAAAATTTAGGAATTCAGACAACCTAAGAGCAGGAAAATCGTACATAACCAAATACTGGAAACCTGAAGCCAAAATAGTGTATGAGATTACCTGCTGCTTGGCAGACTGAGAACTCTGCTGCTGGTTTAGATTTGAGTGCTGCATCATCTGTAGCTGTTGTTGAATCTGAAAAATTGCCTGCTGTGAAGACTGGTAGCTTGACTGTAAAGTTTGAGCTTGCTGCTGCAGCAGCATCTGGGTTGGCAACTGATGTCCTGGTTGCTGAAGCAACTGCTGCGAGATGTTAGAAAAAGGCAACTGCTGTTGATTAGGAACAGCTGGCAAACCTTGTTGCTGCCCAAGTTGCTGATTAGAATTAAGCAGAGTAGTAGCAGTGGCATTTTGTGGAGTTAGAGATGGAGAGGCAGATAGTTGTGCACTGAGACCAGGAACTTGCTGTGCTTGACTGAAAGAGTTGAACCCGATGGATTGAGGAAGCTGAAACTGTCCAAGTTGCTGCATTGGTGCTTGTAAAGCTTGTGTTTGTGCATGTGAAAATGAAAGAAGAGCATTATGCACTGGCAACGCCGGTGGTAAATTTTGGGGCAACGGGAGAGACTTCTGCAATGGCAACATATGTTGGCCCATAGCTGGAGGGGCTTGCGCAATAGGTGGGTTAAAACTCTATGGGGGAAAAAAGATAGCATTGTTACATAAACAGACTTTCAGAAGGTATAATTATAGATGGTTAGTTCAAGACAATACAAAAAATTAAGAAAAAATTGAGGCTTACCTGAGAAGAAGATGATATCGGTGCAACATTTGGCAAAGCACCATTTGTAGAAGGCACAGCATCTCCAAAGGAGCCGGACTAACAAGTACATAATGAAAACAAAGATGAATTTAGAGAACATGATGCTGATCTTACAGAGAAACCAAAAAAAGAGAGAATAAAGAGTTTACTCCAACAGCCAACGTAGGAGTAATGCCACCCATGACAGTTGTTTGACTTCCAAATCCTTGAGTACTTGACTGAGTTGGCAGCCCACCTGACTGTGGACTTTGTGGGGTCCAACGCTTATGAGGTATGTGGCCACCACGTGCCTCATCAAAATTTTCTGGTTGCCTACATAAACTTGGTTAAACCGAATAGTCATGCATCATATCTTCTTTCTAAGTCTTATTAGGAATGAATGAATAATTAAAATATTTAAGTTCAACCTTAAATAATTAGCATAAGACTAATGATAAAAATTAATGATCAAAATTATTCAAGATTTCAATCCTTGAGGAACCCTTTTTTAAAGCCAAATTGCATTAGAAAATACCCTCAAATGTACTACCAAGCTTTATGGGATACAAAGAAGAATATGGAAACAAGAAAAATGGATTATTAATTATCGAAAATAATGAATAATCCTATTGAAATCTAGGTTGTTAAAGAGCAGAGCACATTATGGGGCACAATAGATTATTTCGAATTGAAAAGCACAACCAAAGCACATTTTAGTTAATTGAACTGCACATATAACAAAAAAATTGTATATTATGAAAACACTTAAGAACCACATAATATAAAATTTCAAAAAATGAAATGATCTCATGACATTTTAAATCAAACATTGACATTAAAAATTATTAAAAACTAATAAACAGAAGGCATGCACACAATGTAATAGATTACATATGACATTAACTCATCATTAAGGTCTGAGAAAACTTTTGAAACCTGCACCAAGGAACCCATTTTATTTTGAGCTGTTAGGAAAAAAGCTTCAAAACCTTTATTTCTCCTTGATCTTCAAAATCCACGTCTCAATTGATCAAGGCATGGGTTTTGAATCCTATCATTTTGAAACCCATTGTGGCATGGGTTTCAAATTGCATGAGTTCAATTACGAGCTTTACAGCTCCACTCCGGAACCATTTCAATCCATCTAGTGATTGCAGAAACTCATTGAAGCCCAATTGCAAATTGAAGATAAAAAATTGGCTTTTCCCCTACATCCCTCAATCAAATCCTACGCGTCATTTTTTACTTCAATGATCATGAGTCCAGGTAAACCCCTCACCCTCATCTTTTGATCTTTTTTACATTCCTTCTGGTGTTTTCTTCCCACACAATTGCCCTATTAATCATTATAATTTTTTGGAGGGAACTCGCTCTCATCACCTTCAAATAACAGCAAAAAAATCATCCCCATCTCCTCACTTCATCATTAATACTCTGAACTCCTGTTCTGACTTCTGCTCTTCCGTTTCCATTGTTGCTTAGTCCTCCTTAACATTTCTGTAACAGATTTTTAAAATTTTAGAGGTGTTACAGCAGAGGTGACAAAGATGTGGAACTAAATGGGCATGAACTGAGGAAATTGTTGGATTGATGTTAACAATGAGCTCGTTGGCAGGGCACAAAAGCTAATAAGAGATGCAGTGCTGTGCAAGAGGAGCAAATAGTCATGGAAACGGGGCTATAATGCAAGATTAGAAGGATCGTTGATCATAAGCTTTCTTCCAAACTAGGATGGGTTAAGCGAGAGATTTTGCATATACAACTTTAAATGATCCAAGTACACAAGTTGAAACTAGAAAAGAATTTGATTGGCCTTGCACAATTTTCAATCACTTCATAATATGTAAAATAATCAATAACAAGCCAGTGGTCCCTATTTATAGAAATGGAGCAATATGGATAAAGCCTATTACTTTAAACCAAATCCTATCTAGTTCTAATAAATATTTTACTTTAAACAAGATATTTTCTAAAGGGGATAATTAAATCTAATAAAAACAGAAGAAATTAGATGATAAATGAATATTGTCCTAAGTAGGCGCGAAAACATGCACGCATTAAACTGGTTGTGGCCAGTTATTACGCCATGTAGTTAGCCTATGGCCGATTGGGTGGGCTGTTTCCGCTTGATTTGGCATGATTGATATCATACGGATTCCCTTATCATAGCAGTACATTAGAAAAGAGGGAGGAAACGACTTTCGTCTTACAAAGAAGGGATTTAAATGGGCATCATAGACATTAGACATATATATTATCAGATAGAACAATTCAAGAGTTGAGAGAAAATGAAGCTACTGTAAAAACAGATACAATTTAAACTCTTTAGTCATTCATCTCCAAAATAGGTTACTTCCCTAACCATATTCTTTTTTTCTATGCTATTGCAACCACATCGGCAAGAAGAAAGAAGCTAAGCAAATATTCATCCATAAGGGCTCTGTCGGCCGTTAAAATTTGGAAAAAAAAAGGTGTTTGATTTAATAATATATAGTTATATTGTTTTGAAATGTAACTATTTAATTTTAAAAAATACGAGACCGAACCGATCTCATATATTTAATAGTTTAAATGATCGAGCACAATACCACAAGTAACACACATATCCCGAGGAATATGCGCGTTACTTGATAGTGAAACTTAATTAAATAAACAACAGAAATTTATGACATTCGTTTGGTCTGCGAACCATTTATTTCGACCGACAAGTTCCCCTACATAATATTAAAAATTAGATAGGATTTATATTACCTGGGTTCTCGAAGCTCCCTATAGAGTCAAGCCCCTACAGTTAATTACCTCTCAAATGGTTGAAGCCACTTAAGAGAACTCTCGATGATGATCAAAGAAATAAATCTTCATGAATACAAAATTTAGGGTTTCCAAGATTAGACATAGAAAAGTCAAGTGGAGAAAGGGACTAAATAGGAACAATTATTTCAGGAGTAGCAGGAAAGAAAAGTAGGGGATATCAACGATCCTGAGGAAAATCTCAGTGATTTCCCAAACTATCATATTATTTGGCTTCAATTTCAAGTAGATGTTATTTGATATTTTATCATGCCGGTTTTATTATTTATGACATATATTTATGTGACACGGTTATACAAATAGCCTGAAAGATATGAAGTTTACGTCGTATCGGACGACAACCTCGGAACCTAAAGCGAATTAGGACTTAAATTGCACAAACTGACTGTGCAAAACCCTAAAAGATAAAATGAGAGTTTATGTTGCGTTAGGCAGACTACCTCGAAGTCCTATGGCTTGTTGTTTAAACTAAGGAAAGGTTTTGTTGTTGTAGATCTGTCTCGAAGTTGTTATTCTGTGTGTCCTCGTCGTGCTGCCCACGGTGTTTGCTCCAAGCTCCTCGTTATAGCACATTCGGGTTCGATGTTAATTTTAAGTGTACATGCAATTGTTGAGTCAAAGATCTGCTGTCGGGTACCTCCTATAAAACCAACAACTGACCTCCTATTTTAAGGTATAGTGTGTAAAAGAAACAGTAGCAGGTACAACTATAATGACAGAATTTAAGAAAGTAACTAACATGAGTTGTATCAACAAAAGAACTACTACATGGAAAACTCAAGAAAGATCGGGAAGTGACTCATGACAAAAGAAAACTAGAGAAAATCGTCAAATGACTCACGATAGAAATCTCAAAGTAAAAAACAGCAAATTGTAACTCAAAGAAAGTCCCCGAAAACACGGGAAGATCTCGGAAAAAGACCACGAGTGTTTTACCAAAAGTTCCAATAAAATCCCACGAAAAATCCAAAGAAAGAAAACCGCAAGCACTCGAGTTGGGGCTAGGCTCAGATACTATATATTTGTACTCGAGGGACGTCGAAGGCTATTATCGGTCACCCGGATGTATAGAGTCCGCCACTCAGCTAGAAAAGTGTCATATTAAACCTAACTTACAAAGGTACTCCTTAGCCCGGTACTGATAATCGACAAGTGGACAACCAAATTATGATATATTTAAAATTTATATTTTAGCATGCACATTAATTTCAGGCATACAAAAAGAAGTTATATCAATTTTGTAGTAAAAATATTTTTATAAATATCATATCTGCTCTTATCACGTTTTGTTCTTATCTTATCATGTTTTGTTCTTATCAGTTTTGAAAAATATGATTGTCCACGAGTTAATCACACCGTCAGACGTAGAACCGCCAACAACCTAAGAAAGTATGGGTCCCCCGATAGTCTTGTGTCGGTGAATCATACTATCATCCTACAGTTCATCAGATCTCAGGATTGAGTCCTGATGTCGTAGGATGGAATATCATTCCGCTCTACCACCGGCGCGTCTTTGTCATCACCGCCCTAAGCCTCAAAACAAAACCGACCTACTTGCAACCTTGTTTGATGGTTCATATATAGCAAAAAGTTATATGTGCGCACTTATGTATCAGACATAAGCACCAAAAACATAAACCAAGAAGCAAAGAAAACAAACTGAAATATAAAAAATGAAAAAGAAAGGAAACTAACCTACCTCCAAAACCAATTCAAGAGATGAGAGTCAAAGTAGTAGGAGGGTTAGCCTAAAACATACAATTGGCGGGGCTTCTGGAACGAGTAAAGAGGTGAAGTACACCCCCCATGCCATGAAACATCTCCAAAAAGTACAAATTAGAAACTTCCAAGCCATTCCTAAATATTAGAAAATTCTTCATCTTTTCTTTCTCCTCTTTTTTTTTTTTAAATGTCCCTCAAGCAACATATAAGCCTGGATGATCATTACCTTGTTGATCCTTTCCCACAACGAACAAAATATGCAAGGCTTAAAGCAAAGCCACCTATCTAATTATTTCCAAGATAAATTATAATCATATCAACAGAGATCAGCACTAGCAAGGTTCTGCAAATTAACATGGTTGTGTGACATATGCCTGGAAAATCCATAACTAAAAGAAATCAAACCAGCTCATTTTACAATCAAAACAAAGAGATGTCAAAAAAAAAAAAGTTGTAGAGAATGCTTAGGATAAGAAATATGGAGTGTAGCTTTCCTTAAAATGTGATAACACCCCTCTTTTTTTGTATATGTATCATGAAAGATCAGGTGTTAGAAATGTAAATATATAAGAATTGGGTGGCATGTATGTCAATCTCTATTTCCCTTTTTATGGAATGCATGGGGGATCCAGTAACTACACTCAGTCCCAACCAACTCATTGAAAGACCTTTACTGAAATGTGAATGCATAGGAGTAACAAGGTATGTATGTAAATTCTTTTTTTTTTTCTTATCTCCAACACACATTGCCTTATACACGTAGTAAATCCAAGGTATTGTGGATGCTTTTCTGTATTCAAATGCTTTGCATACGAATTTTTGCAAACCAAAACCAGAGACTACAGCAAGGCATAAAACCATTGCGATACAAATCTTCAAAACTGAACCCAATATGCCACAAACAAGGCCCAAACAAATGTCAAAACCGCAGCCCTATAAGCCTCAAAGCCGAGCCACAAACAAGCCCCATAAAATGCAGCGCTCTATGCAGCAAAACAAACTCCAACTCTAAAAATGAGCCTAAAATAAGCCACAAACAGATGTCAAAAACTGCAGCACACAAGGTAGTAAAACCAACTTCCAAAGACTTCAAAAAAACGCGCCCAAACAGTGGGCAAAAGCAGCCAAAAAGCTGCAGCTATTCAAGTAAAACTTCTGCTCAAATAAACTCAAATCAGTGAAGTGAGAAAGCAGCAAAGTATATACATACCACAAGAATGTTATGATTTCACATATCTAAGATCCAAACATTTTATTTTCACATACATGTTATTCAACATTCAAATCTCGATTCACAAATCAAAGTCACCACTCCTCTTGCATAGATTTATAACCCCAAAAGCGTGATAAGTTTAAATACCAAATACCTGGGTGTTAAATATGTAAATACATAGTAGTAATGTAGTATGCATGTAAATCTTCCAAGACTGGAAGAGTGGTATTACCATCCATAGCAGTTAAAAAAAAATGCCAGCAAGAAATTTGATGTATATATAACACCCAATGTTTTAGGACTTTGTAAATAGACCACCAAATGCTACACATGCTCCACATTTCATGCTTAAGAAATTAAACCTTCCAGCAACCCAACAAAGACATCAAAAAGTAGAACATGTATATCGAGCAGCCAAGCCAGAATACAGAGTAACCAAGCGAGGGAATCAAAAGACTAGCAAGATCACCGATTCATTATGGGGGGGAAGAGAGGTTACCTCTTGATGTAGAGCACACAAGAAAAGCAAGAGTATATCTAAAAGCAATCTGGCAGCACCTCCAATCTCCTCCAAAATTTTGGCAAACCCTCCTAAACGGTTCCCCAAGTGGGGTTTTTATAGTAGAAGAGGGAGGAGGAAGAATACCTGAACTCACCTGGGGGGGAGCTGAGACTTGAAGGCGACGAGCGAGAAGCGACAAGAGGCGCAGAGGAGCATGGCGGGTAGAAAGCTGGAGCGCGGCAGGGAGCAGGTGAAGACAAAGGCGTGGCGACAGTGAGGAGCTTTTAGGCAGAGCGGCAGAGAGGATGAGACCTCAAGTCGGAGACGCGTGAAGAAGAGGGTCTCGGCTGGGACGAATTCGGCCCTAGGGCTCGGGCACGGTAGCTTGCGGGAAAAGAAGGGGATCGGGTTCGGCTAGGGCTTCGTCTGGGAAGCAGGGGCGAGTCGCGTCTAGCTCGCAAACGAAAGAAAAAAGAGGGGGCGAGAGGCCGTGCGTGAATGCGGGATTAGGGATTTACAGTATTTTAAAAATAAGGATTTTTATTTTATATATATATATCAAATTTCGTGTAATTTATTCGTGCGAGGCGCCCAAGCAAAATTGTGTCCTCTCTAGGTAATTTCAACATTTCGGACGCATCGGCACGGTTCGTTTCACCATTCGATGTCGTTCGGACACCCTTGTCGACAATCGGGTCAAAAATGAGTCGAATTCGATTTTATTAAAATTTTGAGTCTGCGATCGATCATTTTAAAAAATTTATTTAAGGTTTCAACAAATAGCGGTGCAAGCGATGCGAATTGTAGAAAAAGAATGTGTTGATTCTCTAAATTGTGAAGTCTGTGCACGCGAAGATTCAAATTGTGCATAAGGTCATCCTATGGATTAATGATCCTATAGGGACTCCGGGTTTCCTCATGTTGGTTTCAACCTCCAAGTGATAGAGACCTATACCACACATGCGAAACTCCGAAAGAGTAAAGAAGCAGGTTGAATTTTTAAAATGAGGTGGGTTCCATTTCTAGGCTCTAAGATAGTCAAAGGAAGAACCCTAAGACTAGACCCTAAACCCTAAGAAGAAAACTAGACCTCACTAAAAATGAGGTCAACAGGCTCGCGTTACACCAAAAAGAACATTCATAAAGTTTTTTAGCTCCTGCAATGCAGAAAAACTAGAAATACAGGTTCAGTGATATTGTTGGAAATACCATATTCAAAATGCCCAATCACAGAGATGGGAACTATTACAACACTAGGGATCAGCGCATTAAAACGTCAAAGATTTGCAAATAATTTAAAATTTTAGCAAGAAAACAACAGCAGTGAAATTTTTAATAACCAAACAATACACAACATCAATAACCCTTTTCTTCCATTCACGAAGGTTTGTTACAAATGTAAGGAAAAGAAGTGAAGCTCTTCTTGAAGAGACAGAAACTACCTGTTAAGGATTACAGCATCAGACTGAGGACCAAAACCGGGACCACCAAATGTAGGGGCATTCCTGCTTGAGAAGCAAAGGAAAAGAGAAGATAACAATATGCTTAGACAGAACTGTTAAAAATCCTAAAATATAATCACAATTTCAAGCGAACAGAAAAACCTCTGATCTATAGGCCTTGGCCTCTTTGGTTCTGCAAACCGGACAATTAATGGTTGATCACATCCCTAATTAAAAAAAAATAGAATAGTTATCAAATAAATCACAGATTTAAGAGAAAAAATACAAAAAATCCAACTTACCCTCATCACATAAGTCCCATGTAATGCGTTCATTGCTGCTAAAGCCATATCCCTGTTCGAAAACTTCACAAAACCACATCCTCCACAAAGAAGAAAACAAAGATACCTAAATCTTCATGTAATGCAGGTAAAATGGTCTAGTAAAGGTAGAGTGAAAGTACAAACCACGGCTTTGTTTCATCTCATCTTTCATAAGGTAAACATCCTCAACATGCCCATAGAGAGCAAAAATCTGTCACAGAATTTTCATTTTTTAAAATGTGCTAGTATATCAAAAGAAATAAGCAAAATAATGGACCACATAAAAAAACGTAAGGCTAAGGAAAGAAATTCTACTCGAGACTTATCTGGTATTGTTTAAAAACCACCATTTTTCCAAGATAAGTTCACAAAAACAATAATAGAGAGTATCTTAGCATACAAAATGATAGCATACATCATAGGATGATAAACTGGAAATTCAAAAGCCATAGGCTCACATGTTTAATATAGAAGATGTATGATGTAAAAAAAGAATAACTTTGATAAAGAAATCATAACAATAGAAATTCAATAGAAATTCTTACTTCCTCGACTTCTTTTTCAGTGGCTCGCCTGTTGAGTGATGCAACAAACAACTTGTCCTCAGATGTGCCTAAGTATATGTGAGAATTAATTCAAAAAACCAATAATACAAAAACATAGCAATCAAAAACAAAAACCAATTGCATGCAGAAAACAAGGTGAATTTACATTACGCAAACCATAATCATGAATACATGAGAAATATTTGAATAAATAAATAAATTTCTAAGCCGGAGTTCATAACCGTTTACATATTCGTGATAAAATATGGAAAGAAGACTACCAATGTGCCCATCAATATCAAAGAACCAGCGTTACACAGTTCATCATTTAAACTAGTAGTATAAGAAAACTAAGAGAGAGATTAGATTATTACGGCAACTATTAGGGTGGGAAATGATTTCTCTTATGTGATTTTTGAATCATTCAAATAATAGGTGCAATTCAAGAGAAAAAAATAACAAAACAATAGCAAAAACATTTCATATCTAGCATCCTACAGCCAATCCAACTAGCAACTGCCACCATCAAGAGTTAATCGACTTCAAAACAGTCTAAAATAAGAAAATAGATAATCAAAACCAGACTCAAACTAAAATGCTCAAAGAAACCCAGCAGGTAGTGCCATTTCTCTTTTGCAGGTGAAAGGATAAAGAGAAAGTAGTTGGCACTTCTAGCTGCCACAGATCAATAGCTTCTATTGTATTCATACAGAATGAATTAACAGTTTTTACATGGTTATTGCTTATTGTTTACTTGTTAGTTAGGTTCAACAAAGTTTAACCACTAGGCACTTATATTTCTGTTTTTAAAAAATATACAGAACTTGCACAAATAGGTTTTTAACTGATAGGATACTTCTGCGACAACATAATTATTCCTCGTCCTATATAGAGGTTAAATATAAGTCCATAAAACTTTTAACTGGAACTATTTCCTAAGTTCAAAACAATAAAGCTTATTCATGCAAATCATACTTTTATAATGAAAGTAGCACTAACCTTATCGATTATAAAATATTGATTAAATACATGTAATATATATAAGTGTGTATGCCTAGTTTCAATGGAATGTTAAATCCTCGTTATATTAATTAATGGCGTCAACGGATCCACAAAATGACGACTCCTTTTTTATCACTTAATTTCTTTCGATTGAAGCATACTTTTCTAGTTTCAGGATTATAAATGTGTACATAATATGCATGTAAATTTATCATAAACATGTATATAATATAAATGCATATGTTTGTGTGTATATTGGGTGTGCGTGTCTATATATATATCTATATACACACACACACACACACACACACACATAAAGAGGAAATGATCGTGCCCAATAAAACATTTTTAAATATGCATGATTGTATCATTCGTGGTTACATATGAATATGTTAGGAAAAAAATAAATTAATTATGATTTTCATAGAAATGATTACAAACATCAATATAATATAAAGCATCTTAAAGCATGCAACGCCTGTTCTTTTAATCCATATAATACAATGCCAACCTGATAATATGATAGCATTAATTATACTATTATTACATTATAAATTGTGCTTTTTTTATTGTTTACATATGATTCATGTATTATCGTTTACGTTTTAATAAATAGAAGAATTTTATTAAGTTTGAAATATCAAAACGCATTTGCTATAAAACTTTTGTTGTAACAGGCTCTACCAAGTTGCTTGATAGACTACAAGAACAAACATTTTATCAATAATTTTTGGTATTTGATTCTTAAGTTATATTATAACTTTTCCTAAGGCCTTCGATTTAGTTTTGGTAGTCATTGCTATTGTGGCTGTTTCTCTCCTAACTTTTCAAAAGTTGTAATTGCTCTATTGAAATCCTTTCAAAAACTCTATTAATACCATAATATTAGTCAATTCTTTGTCACTTTTATGTGTTATGTTTTACAATTATTTGTCTACATTTTATGTTTTTACCTTGCGTACAAAACAGATTTAATCAATCTTTACTTTGAAGTTTATCTTAGATATTTAAATTAATACATTTATCATGTCCATGTCGCCATGATAAACCGCCTTCTAGATACAAAATGTGGCACATATATCACAACCTGGCCCAAGACATAGAATTAACCAAGACGGAAACGAACGATCGAACCGTGAAAATAAATTCTCTATTTTACTATTTCTATAACTAACAATTTAATATTAAAAAATTCATGAAAGAGCCATAAAAGAAAATAATTTAATTTACAAGTAAAAGTTTTATATTTTCGGATGCTTTTAAAATTCACATCTGTATTAGAAGCACAATCAAAATGTAACATAACACACCTCTAGTCGATATGATCTTGTAGGCACAACAGTTCGTGATTTAATTTACACGATTATCTGAGATGAAAAGGTGTCTACTCACCCTTGACTGATATTCTCCCCTCGGCAGGGCAATTAGCAATCTAAACATCACAATTGTCTAGGGTATTAGGAATATAACTACGTGTGCGCGTATACTAGCGTCCCTTACATGTACCGTAAGGGGGCAAACATTTTCATGCACATACAAGCATTCATCTATACACTAATTCATTTTTCATATCATGCATTTTTTTTATAAAGCACTTTACATCTATCTACTGATGAATAAATGCAATCTTACTATATCTATAAGTCATATAAAATAAATTNTTATTTGTCTACTTTTTATGTTTTTACCTTGCGTACAAAACAGATTTAATCAATCTTTACTTTGAAGTTTATGTTAGATATTTAAATTAAGACATTTCATGTCCATGTCGCCATGATAACCGCCCTCTAGATACAAAATGTGGCACATATAACGCAACCTGGCCCAAGATTTAGAATTAACCAAGACGGAAATGAACGATCGAACTGTGAAAATAAATTCTCTGTTTTACTATTTCCATAACTAACAATTTAATATTAAAAATTCATGAAAGAGCCATAAAAGAAAATAATTTAATTTAAAAGTAAAAGTTTTATATTTTCGGATGGTTTTAAAATTCACATATGTATTAGAAGCACCATCAAAATGTAACATAACACGCCCCTAACCGATATGATCTTGTAGGCACAACAGTTCGTGATTTAATTTACACGATTATCTAGATGAAAAGGCGTCTACTCACCCTTGACTGATATAAACATCACAATTGTCTAGGGTGTTAGGAATATAACTACGTGTGCGGGTATACTAGTGTCCCTTACATGTATCGTAAGGGGGTAAACTTTTTCATGCACAT
The DNA here is from genome assembly GCA_002079205.1 of Phalaenopsis hybrid cultivar. NCBI lineage: Eukaryota > Viridiplantae > Streptophyta > Magnoliopsida > Asparagales > Orchidaceae > Phalaenopsis > Phalaenopsis hybrid cultivar. Next base: position 28,116 of record JXCR01128262.1, on the reverse strand, counting down.
ATAAGCATTTATATATACACTAATTCATTTTTCATATCATGCATTTTTTTTTATAAAACACTTTACACCTATCTACTGATAAATAAATGCAATCTACTATATCTATATGTCATATAAAATAAACTGATATATGCACATTTACAAAGATTTTAATGAACAAACAAAAATGTAGCATATATATAAGTGATCATGAAATAAGCTAACATGTATATCTCTAGTAAAACATAAGGGTTATATAATAATTTGATATTTTTTTCTAAACTAAAATGTTATGTTATGCAACTATATTTAACATAAATACTTCATGACTAACAATATGAAGAATCATATATAATTTCATTGACTTAAGAAAAAAATAAAAAATGCAAGTAGGAATATATTTAAGCATAAGAAACATTATTTTAACTTGAAAGCATAATTACTCACCTCAACCTTGATTACTCGTCTCACTGACTACCTATATTCAGATCTTATAGATTCAAATATGGTTTATCTTAGTTGTTGTAACAAATTGATATTTTAATATCATTAGATCTAAATTAAATAAATCAAACTTAAATTTCAATTATCTTATACCTTATCCTTCAAGGTGATCCACTTCTCGATCTCGAAACTATATCTCCTTTCTTCGGGTAAATCCTGATTTCAATTAAATNTATCATTAGATCTAAATTAAATAAATCAAACTTAAATTTCAATTATCTTATACCTTATCCTTCAAGGTGATCTACTTCTCGATCTCGAAATTATATTTCCTTTCTTCGGGTAAATCCTGATTTCAATTAAACTTATTATTATCACTAAATAAATAAACATATATATTTTCATTGATTAAAATGAACAAATCCTTANATATGTTTTATCTTAGTTGTTGTTACAAATTAATATTTTAATATCATTAGATCTAAATTAAATAAATCAAACATAAATTTCAATTATCTTATACCTTATCCTTCAAGGTGATCTACTTCTCGATCTCGAGATTATATCTCCTTTCTTCGGGTAAATCTTGATTTCAATTAAACTTATTATTATCACTAAATAAATAAACATATATATTTTCATTGATTAAAATGAACAAATCCTTCCCTTAAAAGGCTTGATTTGCTTCCCTACACATAAGGCCACTCTTGCCCCATATAATTTGACTTACTTCAGCCTTTATTCTTCTACATATAATTTCTAATTAATTAACATACTATTAATATCTTAATACAAAAACATATATTAAATTCACTAATTTAAATAAATAAAATCTAAAATATTAAATTTAAAATTTAAAATAAATAAAGCCTAATTTTACCTTAATAAATCCTTCGCCTATGACTCTCATGGACGAGCCACCGCCTCCATCTTCTTCCCTCGAGCATGGCTCAACTTCAACCCACACGACAAGTGCTTCGCCTTCTTCTTCCTCTTCACGCGAGGCTTGGTAGATTCTTGTTCTCCCCACAAAAGCTACTTCGCTCTTCCTTCCTCACCTTCGCTCCTCGCAGATGAAATTACAACAACCACGACTGCTCGAACTCCCTTCTTCTTCCGTGCTTCAAACTTGGTGTCAAATTCTCGGTCTTAGTTCCGTCTTCACGCACGAAGCTATCATCTCCTCTCTTCCTTCGCACAATTAGGGCACGGCGTCGACTCTTAGGTAAAGGAAACACACTACTCTTTTTCTTTGGCTCCGTCTTTTGAGTGAAATTTGGCAAGGTTTTCTGCTGCTTTCTCCTTTCATCTTACACTTCTCCTTCAGCTTCTTTCTATGTTTCTTCTTACACTCTCGCCCTCACCCTCCTATCTCGCTTGCTCATTGATATCATTATGTTCCAATGGAACATCCGTTCTTAATAAAAAACTATTAAGAGGGGTTAGGAGTGACAGCCATCCAACCCATCCATCAGGTTCTTTTTTTCATTTTAGTTATTATTTTTTTAAACACAATCAATACAACATACCCTTCATAGCAAATCAAATTTAAGCAGATAAAATCAGCCTTTCACAATGAAAACTTTAGTAGTTTCAGAAATGATTACTTCAGCTACAAATTAATCAAGTCATTGATTTGGGTATTGTTCGCTATTTACTTCTTGAAAAACAGCCTAATTAGGGTTGTCATTCATCTCCCATCAATGTTGGAACATTTACGTAGGGACTAACCTTTGCTTTTGCAATAAAATTACTGACGAATGAGGGATTTTCTAATGAATCAGGCCAAAATTGGCTAAAAATAAATTTGGCTTGATTTCATTAATGAATTAGTAGAGAGCTTATTTAAAAGATGGTTCAAATTCAACTATGATAAAAATGGATTCCAAATAAATTGGATAGCTAAATTATTGGAGGATCAAAGGAATTAGTAAAGTATTTCAATTAAACGAGATTTAAATTTAAATTTTAGATGTGGAAATTTACATGGAGATTGTTTGGGGTTTTACNGATAGCTAAATTATTGGAGGATCAAAGGAATTAGTAAAGTATTTCAATTAAACGAGATTTAAATTTAAATTTCAGAAGTGGAAATTTACATGGAGATTGTTTGGCGTTTTATAAGATCAGCAATTTATATTTGAACACAAATCTAACATTCAATCAAAACAAAATTTTGAACAATTTTGATGTGTGATTGAGGGATTTGGGGGGGGAGGGCATGTCAATAGGTCTTTAATAGAATTTTTTGAATGAACTAGGGCTTAGTTACTATGCTAGTGAACATTATGATAGGATACGGCATGATTTCTTACAAAAAATTTAGGGCAAAGCAAATATTTACTTATTATCCGAAAATACACGAATACAAAGATAAGGTACTAATTCGAAAGGTTGGCGATCTCTCACAATTCCTACAATTCGAGAGGTAGGAAATCTCCGCCAAATCCTAACTCTAAGACTCACAACCACAATTTCATGCATAATAACCCTAAACATATTTACCCTATTTAGATCAAACCATAATAAATGACAAAAGACTAAGGGTCGGTTTCGGGCAGCTTATTTGTGCGTTCGGCATTTTAAAAACGTAGAAACCCTATTTGTTTCGCGTGATGGATCGACGGTCCGCAAACTTGCGACGGAATTTATTAAAGGATCACGGCCGCGGAGTCTACCCCGTGGCCCACATTCTGCCGGAGCTTATTAGTGCTAAGCCCCTCGATCCCGTCCTGGATCTCGCCCCCTTGCCCTAGCTCTGCAATTGAATTCCCATACTCGCGCCTCTCTCGTCTACCCTTCTCTTCTCCCTTCTCCGTCCATGCTCTGGTTACTCGCCCCTGTGTTGGAATTTTTCTCCGAAATTGATCTACAAACAATCGCTTTGCCTTTTAGGTAGTGAACAGATTAGGTAATCCCTCTTACAACTTATAGTTTAGCATGGACCATCCTCCATCTAAACAATTGACGGGATCCTTCTATGCTTGTTTTCTTGGATTTTTTTCTTTTATACTGCGAAACTGAACTTAACAACATCTGATGATTTTAGAAAACGCTTTTCTAAAGGAATCAATAAATTTCATTGTTTCAAAAGATATTTTTGACATCAAGCAACCAAATGAACCTCTTAAGTTTATTTATTTATTTTACTTTCTTCTCTGCGCTTCCTTTAAGCCACAATTATTATTTAGAAGGTAAGGTTGGATGCAGCAACTGAGCTGTAAAGTAGTATTGGTTGTTGACAGGCTATGGAAGNAAATCCTTACCTTAAAAGGCTTGATTTGCTTCCCTACACATAAGGCCACTCTTGCCCCATATAATTTGACTTGCTTTAGCCTTTATTCTTCTACATATAATTTCTAATTAATTAACATACTATTAATATTTTAATACAAAAACATATATTAAATTCACTAATTAAAATAAATAAAATCTACTATATTAAATTANTACATATAATTTCTAATTAATTAACATACTATTAATATCTTAATACAAAAACATATATTAAATTCACTAATTAAAATAAATAAAATCTAATATATTAAATTCAATATTTAAAATAAATAAAGCCTAATTTTACCTTAATAAATCCTTCGGTCTCACGCAGAAGCTTCGCCTATGACTCTCATGGACGAGCCGCCGTCTCCATCTTCTTCCCTCGAGCATGGCTCAACTTCAACCCGCACGACAAGTGCTTCACCTTCTTCTTCCTCTTCACGCGAGGCTTGGTAGATTCTTGTTCTCCCCACAAAAGCTACTTCGCTCTTCCTTCCTCACCTTCGCTCCTCGCAGATGAAATTACAACAACCACGACTGCTCGAACTCCCCTTCTTCTTCCATGCTTCAAACTTGGCGTCAAAGTTTCGGGCTTGGTTCCGTCTTCACGCACGAAGCTATGTAGATTGTTTGGGGATTTATNACGAGATTTAAATTTAAATTTCAGAAGTGGAAATTTACATGGAGATTGTTTGGCGTTTTATAAGATCAGCAATTTATATTTGAACACAAATCTAACATTCAATCAAAACAAAATTTTGAACAATTTTGATGTGTGATTGAGGGATTTGGGGGGGAAGGGCATTTCAATGGGTCTTTATTAGAATTTTTTGAATGAACTAGGGTTTAGTTACTATTCTAGTGAACATTATGATAGGATACGGCATGATTTCTTACAGAAAATTTAGGGCAAAGCAAATATTTACTTATTATCCGAAAAAACACGAATACAAATACAATGTACTAATTCGAAAGGTTGGCGATCTCTCACAATTCCTACAATTCAAGAGGTAGGAAATCTCCGCCAAATCCTAACTCTGCATAATAACCCTAAACATATTTACCCTATTTAGATCAAACCATAATAAATGACAAAAGACTAAGGGTCTGTTTCGGGCAGCTTATTAGTGCGTTCGGCGTTTTGAAAACGTCGAAACCTTATTTGTTTCGGGTGATGGACCGACGGTCCGCAAACTTGCGACGGAATTTATTAAAGGATCACGGCCGCGGAGTCTACCCCGTGGCCCGCGTTCCGTCGGAGCTTATTAGTGCTAAGCCCCTCGATCCCGTCCCGGATCTCGCCCCCTTGCCCTAGCTCTGCAATTGAATTCCCATACTCGCGCCTCTCTCGTCTACCTCCTCTCCCTTCTCCGTCTATGCTCTGGTTACACGCCCCTGTGTTGTAATTTTTCTCCAAAAATGATCTACAAACAATCGCTTTGCCTTTCAGGTAGTGAACGGATTAGGTAATCCCTCTTACAACTTATAGTTTAGCATGGGCCATCTTCCATCTAAGCAATTGACGGGATCCTTCTATGCTTGTTTTCTTGGATTTTTTTCTTTTATTCTGCGAAATTGAACTTAACAGCATTTGATGATTTTAGAAAACGCTTTTCTAAAGGAATCAATAAATTTCATTGTTTCAAAAGATATTTTTGACATCAAGCAACCAAATGAACCTCTTAAGTTTATTTATTTATTTTACTTTCTTCTCTGCGCTTCCTTTAAGCCACAATTATTATTTAGAAGGTAAGGTTGCATGCAGCAACTGAGCTGTAAAGTAGTATTGGTTGTTGACAGGCAATGGAAACAACCGTTTAGGTTGTTGTTGGTTCTGGGTTTCTTTTGACGGAATTAATTGTTTTTGACATGGTCAACTGGGCTTGGGTGAGATTTTTTTTCATGGTAAGCAATTGATGATATTGAATCAGCCTCTATTTAGCACCCAGATATTGAAGGCCAATTGTTTGGAATGTCATGGAAAGGAATCTTGTGATATCTTTCTTTTCTAATTTTCTGCATTAATTTGTATGATCTGAATGGTTAAGTATTAACTAAAGCTTGGGATTGACATCGGTGTTCTGTGTAAATCCTTGGGCTTTCCCTTGGGAGAATTATCTTGTGACATACCTATTACAATTTGGTTTTTTTTTTT
>JXCR01128262.1:0-22251 GCA_002079205.1 Phalaenopsis hybrid cultivar | reverse complement strand
TTTTTTTTTTTTTTTTTTTTTTTTTTTTTTTTTTTTTTTTGCATCATAATGTTTGGCAAATAGTTACATTTTTTTAAAGGTATATTGTATGTATGTTGTGATAGACTCGTTGGTTGGTTTAGTTACTTCTCTAAGGCCTCACACCTATTGTTTTTTATTTTGATTTATGTTCAGTATATTTTTGGATTTGAAAATTTCATGTGATTGTTTTTTCTTTATTTTATATTTGAGTTTTTTTTTTATTTTATTTTTTTTGTGAGCATGTTAGATGCATGATGACACTTTGAACTTTATGGGTTCTCTGAGTATTCACACCTGCTATTTTTTTTAATCAAATTTTCATTTTTTTTATTCAATACAGTTTCTTATTTTCAAATTTTACAATTTTTTTTTGTTATTTCATCTAATTTTATGAATGAGATGTTCTCTATTGAATAATTGTAGGAAGATGAGCTTCAGGTTTTCAAGGAACTTTGGGCGAGTGTTATGCCGCTGCAGACTGTCATTTTTGTTACTCATGTCACGCCAACCACATAGCTCTGGACGACAGTTCTACAGGTGCTCCCGGTGGGCAGACAGACTGGACGACTGCAAATTCTTTAGGTGAGCAGAAAGCCCGGCCAATTCTATGGTATCTCAACCAGACAACGTTGCTCAGGGTTCGACAATATCCCAACTGGATAACGTTGTTCTGGTTTCGATAATATTCCAACCGGAAACCGTTGCTCGGGTTCGATTGTATCCCAACCGGACAACGTTGCTCGTGACATGCTTTTTTGCATTTGAAAATGAATATTATCATACTTTTAATTGTAATTTTTATACAATATTTTTTTATTAGGTTTCTTAATACTCACACTTAAATGGGGAGTATATCTTTTTTTTTTGTATTGTTATGAAGTTTTTGGTTCTCCACAATCAAATGTATAGTCATTACAGTTCTATTGTAAACATCAATAATGTACAGTGCCAGATGGTCATTTATTCAAAAAAAGTTGCAACTCAATTGTTTTCCAAACGTACAAACCAAACGGTTAAATAGTTTATCTAGATCAAAGGTAGAATGGTCATTTATCCAGAAACAACTGCAAATCAACTGTTTTACAAACGCACAAACCAAACAGTCAACCAGTTTATCAGAATAAGTTGTCGATCAGCAGCTTATCAGAATAAACTACTTATCTGGATAAGCTGCAACTACCCAAAGGAGACCCTAAATTTCTTGTAGGCTAACAAAAGACATTTGTTTTTAACTGTCAATCTAAAATTACTCTTGATATCGGAGTTAACCCAAAACACAATAGAAATGCAAATATTATTCTTGAAATTCAATGTGACAATATTACTCTTCAAACAAAGACACTTGATAATAAAGAAATAACAATACAAACATAGAAGTCACCCTATGGTCAAGACAAAGAATGGTGGGTTACGGCCGGGATAGTGGGATTGGGGTTTGTAGGTGTGGAAGAAGGGATGGAAGGTGGATGTTATGAATAGGATGATGCAAGAGAAGTAAATGGTATTAATAGGGGGTGGTATGAGGAGAGGTGGCAGCAATGGGAGGAGCAAGAGATTGGGGTGGAAGGGCGGGTGGGTTAATAGCGGGAATGGGAATGAGGTTGGTGGGGGCAGTTAGATTGGGGTAGAAGGGGACAAGAGGTTGGTGGGGGCAACAGATTGGGTAGAATGGCGGGCTGGTTAATAGCGGGAATGGAAATGACTATAAATGAGCTGAGTTTGAGCGAGCTCAAACTTGGCTCGAGTTTGGCTCGTTCGAAATTGCTCGTGTTTGAAATCAGCTATGTTTGAAATTTTTTGTGAATAGTGTGTTCATGTTCGGCTCGATGTAACTATGATTGTTCGTGCTCGGCTCATGTTCGACTAGAAATTGACTCATTAAAATTAATTGAAAAAAATAGATGTAGGGTGTTGGATTCAAACCTACACCAACTCTATACAATTGAAACTACAAAACCACATGACCACACGAGCTGTTATGATTTAAAGATAAAGATGAATATATATAATATATTATTATATAAATAATATATAAAGCATATTACTATATAAATAATATATTAGTTATTTTTATTTAATGTTATGCACATGTGTGTGTGCGCGCGTGCGCGCCTGATTCTTCGTCTCTTCTTTGTATAGGATGCAAGCACCCATCTTCCTGTGATCACCTAAACCAAATGTCTAGGGTTTGGCAAGCTTCCTTCTTCCTCTTCACTTGACTCATCTTCTTCCTTCGCACTAAATGCCCGCTCGAAGCTCGACGACATCATGAGAGCATTTTTTACTCATTTCTTCTCTTTATCGACCAGGGCACCAGTCGCAAAGTTGCACAACTCCTCACTTCCACTCCCCCGCCTTAGTTCCCGACTCCTCGCTTCCTCTCCCCCTCTTCAGTTCCCGACTCCTCGCTTCATCTTCCCCCTTGGTTCCTCTTGGACAAATGAAATGAGGCATAACAATCTTTCCCATGTACAAAAACTTTGTCCTCAAAATTTATAAACAAACCTCAAATCATTTCTCATTAAGCAGTCAACATTAGCTATCTATAAATTTTAAGATGAAAAGTATGGGTCATTCATAAGATGGAAAGTAATCATTATACGGCAAAGACCCGATATAATATGACTCAACTATATTTCGAATAACACAGTTATTGAAGCAAGAAAGTATGCTAATAAAATATTTTTATATATAAGAAAATGTCAAACTCATCATATCTCATCACCATTAACAACAACAGATTATTCGGGCTCACTATGAGTAAGAGAATAAACTCGGGGTCAAACAGGTTGTCTTGGCTGACCCTAGGTAGGACCTGAAGCTACAAATTATCTTGTTCTGCCCACTTGCAGTCTTATATGACGAAGCACTTGGCACACCCCAATTGGCCATCCTTTAAGGATCGACTGAAGTATGATAGAGACTGACAATTCAGCCAGACTAAAGTCTAACAAACACTTATCTTGCAGAGTCAGAACCAGTAGATGATGAACTTGTCTAACAAAAAACATCTAACATAAATGATACATTACATGTCATAATTCATTCTTATTCACACTCGAAAGCGTGAAAAAACTATATCCTCAAAACATGAAATTATACATAAATAAAATGTAATAAATAAATAAAATATGTACCCCAAAAAAATTTGTATAGCTCCCAAAACTATAAAGTGTAAAAGACATACAAATCACACTTACCTACTCGCCACGATGCTCGTTGACCCTATCTAGAAGGCAACAACGTAGAGAGAGCAACGAGCGTGGAGAAGTAATCAATGATAAAATAAGATTTTATAAACGACAAAGAAATATGTATGCTCATATGTAACTATGCATGTCTACACACATATCACAATATGTTAAAATTATATAGACAAAAAAAAGTAGGCAGTATAGAAATCAAGACTCTTATATAGAAATGCATCTCATAAGCATGACTCATAAATATAATCAAAAACATGTTCCTAAACATTTTTATGAGTTATTTATCATATGTAATCATAGCAATGTTATAGTATAGATATCCTTTCATAGTAATGTCACTTATAAAATGAATAAGCCTCAACTATTTTATGTCATGTCATATCATGAGTAATCACTATGTCTCAAACGCCATATAAATTATCGATAAAAATTGTCCCCCACATAGTCGTTATCAAAAGCCCCCCATATACCAACGGTTTTGTACGTCCCGATATTGCCCGATCAAAATGATTCCAGAATTTTGACGTCGCATGAACACCAGGAGTAGGAAATATCACATCATTGCATAGCGTACTTGCAAATACTCATGTAATAGTCTACCTAAAACATTCCTCATGACATTTCTTAAAAGCATAATACATTAAGAAAACATTTATAAGCATTTCATACATCACATAGAAGAGCCATAGCAAAGGAATACATGCAAAAAATTAGTTTCGTAAGCATATTTAACTGTATCATAGTTTAATATCACATGAATCATAAAAAAACCAGCTTGCATTCATACATTCAGTGTAGATATTCTCACACAATATATAGAAAATTCTAAATGCATTCATGTCAAACAAGAAATTATATGAAAACCTATTGAAAATTATTTTTAAAAATTAACAGAAGATTATTTTATCTGACTTGATGGAGCAACCCTACGACGACTTCCCACGATCGTCTCGAGCTCGCCATCTCATTTAAAAACCTAAAATTCATAAGCAGCGTAGGAATTCATGACTTTCTAACTCGTAGTGTGATTTGACCAAAAACATAAATTTTTCGCCCAAAACAGACTTCAAACGGGCTACTTGGCATAAGTCTGTCTCTCTGATACTGCTTAATCTTCTCCCCAACTCTTCCTAACAACTCAATCTACCATTCCCCTTCGCTGATTTTATGTTAAAGCCCTTATAGAAGCTCGCAAATCAGGTTTGACGCTTCTGATGCAAAACTCTCCCTTTATGACTAGCAAAAAAAAAGTTGCACGAATCAAGGCATTGGTCAAAAGAAAACAAGAGGAAGGAAAGAAATTTTCAAAACAGTGTTAAAGTGAGTTTCGTACCTTTAGATTTTCTCCTAGACCTTTGAATCAAAGTCTGTGGCCTTCTGCAGGTTGCTTAGATCGCAAAGCTATAATACTGCAATCGCTGCTCCATCAGACCAAGTAGAAACCCCCTCAGGTGAATGAGTTCAGTAAGAGAGAAGGAATCAGATTGTGTCACTTAAAGCAATTTTAAAGGATTACAGCTGGTGGGTCAAATTCAACAAATGCATGTCCGTGAAATTGCGGGAGGAGTCGACCGAGAACAGTAATGTGGGAATTGAGGCATCAGGAAAAATAATAAGATAATTAAATTTAAAACTTGCAAATTTTATCACCCAATCTGTTATTAACTCATAGATAGTGTTTTATATGGAATTACTCGTTTTCATGCGTAGAATTTCATAAAAATACTTTGGATGTGAAATTTGAGGTGTTTTAAAATTTGTCGAACTTTAACCTAGTTCTCAAATTTTGGGCATTAGTTCTGATTTCAGTGCTATTCTGGCGAAGCAATAGCAATAACTTACTACATGTCAAGTTGACGACATCAATAACATGTGTTTGAGCTCACAAGCATTTAACTTTATGTTGTCTTCCACATTTGGCACGAGTAACTACAACACTCAGAGTCGTACCTATGCTAAATCCACCTGAATTGTACTTGTATCTTTTATCATTGGATCCTTTGATTAATAAACAACTTCTCATTCATCAATGTTTTCCTCCCATGCNGATTTGGGGGGGAAGGGCATTTCAATGGGTCTTTATTAGAATTTTTTGAATGAACTAGGGTTTAGTTACTATGCTAGTGAACACGAATTCCTACAATTTAGGGCATGATTTCTTACAGAAAATTTAGGGCAAAGCAAATATTTACTTATTATCCAAAAAAAAACACGAATACAAAGACAAGGTACTAATTCAAAAGGTTGGCGATCTCTCACAATTCCTACAATTCGAGAGGTAGGAAATTTCCGTCAAATCCTAACTCAGACTCACAACCACAATTTCATGCATAATAACCCTAAACATATTTACCCTATTTAGATAGAGCCATAATAAATGACAAAAGACTAAGGGCCCGTTTGGGGCAGCTTAAATGTGCGGCGGCTTTTTTAAAAACGCTGTCATAGTGTTTGGATATACTTTTGGCCTGCGTTTTTCGAAACAGCTTATTTGAATTACACTACACGCGGATCGCGGGTATATCCCCACGATCCGCGTTTGGGCTTCATTGTTTTACTCTGCTACCCTCAACGCGCAGCCGACACCGAAGCTTCCAACATACCGCGTCGATCCCGCCGTCGTCGCTCCGCAGGTAACAAAACTCGTTTTCATCGCTCGGCTCCTCCCTCTTTTCCCCTATTTCGCACTCGATCCATCTGTTTAGAAGTGTTTGGTGGCTAAAAAACCTAGATCTGGTTTGGATATGCAAGTAGATCAGATAAAAATGTACCATTGTTATTGTGATATGTTTGAAGCATCCAGAAAGTTTTCTTCTCCAATCCCCATCCCTACCTTTCTTCGAACGGTGTTTATTCCGAAATTTATTTTTTCGTCTTTTCTGCGTATGGTTTCCATGCTATTCAAAATTATTGATTCGTTAAGGGTATTTTGTGAGTCTAGAAGATATTGATGCAATGCTCTATTGAAAGTTGAAGCTAGCAGCTATTGCTACAATGCTCTGTCCCTTCAATTTGGTAATATAATTCATATTAGTGTGTGATTGTGTAATGAACTTTCATATATGTCACTATGCTTATTTGATGTAATCAAAACTTTTTTGAGTTATATAAATATTATTAAACTTTTTTGCATTTTCATTTTTTGACATTTGAGAAAATAACTTTCTGCTACACAAATTATTCATGCAACCAAAAAAAATTTCAAAATAAGTTGTTTACAAAACGCACTAACCAAACAGTTAAACAACTTATTCAGAGAAGGGCAAAATGGTCAATTTTTCAAAATCGGCTGTTTTCCAGACTCACTAACCAAACAGCTAGACAGCTTATCCGGATCAACTGGTCATCAGCAAATTATCAGGATAAGTTGCTTATCAGCAGAAGCTGGATAAGCTGCAGCTGCCCCAAACAGACCCTAAGGGTCTGTTTCGAGCAGCTTATTTGTGTGTTTGGCATTTTGAAAACGTAGAAACCCTATTTGTTTCGCGCAATGGATCGACAGTCCACAAACTTGTGACGGAATTTATTAAAGGATCACGGCCGCGGAGTCTACCCTGTGGCCCGCATTCCGTCGGAGCTTACTAGTGCTAAGCCCCTCGATCCCGTCCTGAATCTCGCCCCCTTGCCCTAGCTCTGCAATTGAATTCCCATACTCACGCCTCTCTCGTCTACCCTTCTCCTCTCCCTTCTCCGTCTATCCTCTGGTTACTCGCCCCTGTATTGGAATTTTTCTCCGAAAACGATCTACAAACAATCGCTTTGCCTTTTAGGTAGTGAACGGATTAGGTAACCCCTCTTACAACTTATAGTTTAGCATGGGCCATCTTCCATCTAAGCAATTGACGGGATCCTTCTATGCTAGTTTTCTTGGATTTTTTTCTTTTATTCTGCGAAATTGAACTTAACAGCATCTGATGATTTTAGAAAACGCTTTTCTAAAGGAATCAATAAATTTCATTGTGTCAAAGATATTTTTGACATCAAGCAACCAAATGAACCTCTTAAGTTTATTTATTTATTTTACTTTCTTCTCTGCGCTTCCTTTAAGCCACAATTATTATTTAGAAGGTAAGGTTGCATGCAGCAACTGAGCTGTAAAGTAGTATTGGTTGTTGATAGGCTATGGAAGTAATCGTTTAGGTTGTTGTTGGTTCTGGGTTTCTTTTGACGGAATTAATTGTTTTTAACATGGTCAATTGGGCTTGGGTGAGATTTTTTTTCATGATAAGCAATTGATGATATTGAATCAGCCTCTACTTAGCACCCAGATATTGAAGGCCAATTGTTTGGAACGTCATGGAAAGGAATCTTGTGATATCTTTCTTTTCTAATTTCTTGCATCAGTTTGTATGATCTGAAAGGTTAAGTATTAACTAAAGCTTGCGATTGACATCGGTGTTCCGTGTAAATCCTTGGGCTTTCCCTTGGGAGAATTATCTTGTGACATACCTATTACAATTTGGTTTTTTTTTTTTTTTGCATCATAATGTTTGGCAAATAGTTACATTTTTTTAAAAGTATATTGTCTGCATGTTGTGATAAACTCGTTGGTTGGTTTAGCTACTTCTCTGAGGCCTCACACCTGTTGTTTTTTATTTTGATTTATATCAGTATATTTTTGGATTTGAAAATTTCATGTGATTGTTTTTTCTTTATTTTATATTTGAGTTTTTTATGTTTTTTTTTTCATGAGCATGTTAGATGCATGATGACACTTTGAACCTTATGGGTTTTCTGAGTATTCACGCCTGCTATCTTTTTTTTAATTAGATTTTCATTTTTTTTATTCAATACAGTTTCTTACTTTCAAATTTTACAATTTTTTTTGGTTATTTCATCTAATTTTATGAATGAGGCGTTCTCTCTTGAATAATTGTAGGAAGATGAGCTTCAGGTTTTCAAGGAATTTTGGGCGAGTTTTATGCCGCTGCAGACTGTCATCTTTGTTACTCATGTCACGCCAACCATATAGTTTTGGGAGACAATTCTACAGGTGCTATTAATGGGCAGACAGACTGTACGACTACAAATTCTTCAGGTGGGCAGAAAGCCCGGCCGATTCTACGGTATCTCAACCAGACAACGTTGCTCGGGGTACGACAATATCCCAACTGGATAATGTTGTTCTGGTTTCGATAATATTCCAACTGGAAACCGTTGCTCGGGGTTCGATTGTATCTCAACCGGACAACGTTGTCGTGGCATGTCTTTTTTGCATTTGAAAATGAATATTATCATACTTTTAATTGTAATTTTTATAAAATATTTTTTATTAGGTTTCTTAATACTCACTCTTAAATGGGGAGTATATTTTTTTATTGTATTGTTATGAAGTTTTTGATTCTCCACAATCAAATGAATAGTCATTACAGTTCTATTGCAAACATCAACAATGCACAGTGTCAGATGGTCATTTATTCAGAAAAAAATGCAACTCAGTTTTTTTCCAAACGCACAAACCAAACGGCTAAATAGTTTATCTAGATCAAAGGTAGAATGGTCATTTATCCAGAAACAACTGCAAATCAATTGTTATCAAAACGCACAAACCAAACAGTCAACCAGTTTATCAGGATAAGTTGTTGATCAGCAACTTATCAGGATAAACTGCTTATCCGGATAAGCTGCAGCTACCCAAAACAGACCCTAAATTTCTTGTAGGCTAACAAAAGACATTTGTTTTAAAATGTCAATCTAACATTACTCTTGATATCGGAGTTAACCCAAAACACAATAGAAATGCAAATATTATTCTTGAAATTCAATGTGACAATATTACTCTTCAAACAAAGACACTTGATAATAGGGAAATAACAATACAAACATAGAAGTCGCCATATGGTCAGGACAAAGAATGGTGGGTTACGACCGAGATAGTGTGATTGGGGTTTGTAGGTGTGGAAGAAGGGATGGAAGGTGGATGTTATGAGTAGGATGATGCAAGAGAAGTAGATGGCATTAATAGGGGGTGGTATGAGGAGAGGTGGCAACAATGGGAGGAGCAAGAGATTGGCGCGGAAGGGCGAGCAGGTTAATAGCGGGAATGGGAATGAGGCTGGTGGGGGCAGTTAGATTGGGGTAGAAGGGGACAAGAGGTTGGTGGGGGCAACACATTGGGTAGAATGGTGGGCTGGTTAATAGCGGGAATGGAAATGACTATAAATGAGCTGAGTTTAAGCAAGCTCAGACTTGGCTCGTGTTCGGCTCGTTCGAAATTGCTCGTGTTTGAAATCAGTTGTGTTTGAAATTTGTTGTGAACAGCGTGTTCATATTCAGCTCGATTTAACTATGATTGTTCATGTTCGGCTCATGTTCGACTAAAAATTGACTCATTAAAATTAATTGAAAAAAATAGATGTATGGTGTTGAATTCGAACTTGCATCAACTCTATACAATTGAAACTGCAAAACCACATGACCACACGAGCTGTTATGATTTAAACATAGAGATGAATATATATAATATATTATTATATAAATAATATATAAAATATATGATTATATAAATAATATATAAGTTATCTTTATTTAATGTTATGCACATGTGTGTGTGTGTTATGGCTCGGCTACGTTCAACATTCGCACACAATGTCTCAACCCGATTCTTCCTCTCTTCTTTGTATAGGATGCAAGCACTCATCTTCATGTGATCACCTAAACCAAATGTCTAGGGTTTGGCAAGCTTCCTTCTACCTCTTCACTTGACTCATCTTATTCCTTCGCACTGAATGCCCGCTCGAAGCTCAACGACATCATGAGAGCATTTTTTACTCATGTCTTCTCTTCCTCTGCCCCTCTTCAGTTCCCGACTCCTCGCTTCATCTTCCCCCTTGGTTCCTCTTGGGCAAATGAAATGAGGCATAACAATCTTCCCCACGCACAAAAACTTTGTCCTCAAAATTTAAAAACAAACCTCAAATCATTTCTCATTAACCAGTCAACCTTAGCTATCCATAAATTTTAAGATGAAAAGTATGCGCCATTCATAAGATGGAAAGTAATCACTATACGACAAAGACCCGATACAAGATGACTCAACTATATTTTGAATAACACAGTTATTGAAGCAAGAAAGTATGCAAGTAAAATATTTTTATATATAAGAAAATGTCAAACTCATCAGATCTCATCACCATTAACAGCAACAGATTATTCGGGCTCACTATAAGTAAGAGAATAAACTCGAGGTCAAACAAGTTGTCTTGGTTGACCTAGGTAGGATCTGAAGCTACAAATTATCTAGTTCTGCCCACTTGCAGTCTTATATGACAGAGCACTTGTCACACCCCAATTCGCCATTCTTTAAGGATTGATTGAAGTATGACAGAGGCGGACAATTCGGCCAAACTAAAGTCTTACCAACACTTATCGTGACTTGCAGAATCAGAACCAGTGGATGATGAACTTGTCTAAGAAAAAAATGTCTAACATAAATGATACATTACATGTCATAATTCATTCTTATTCACACTCAAAAGCGTGATAAAACTATATCCTCAAAACATGAAATTATACATAAATATTAAATGTAATAAATAAATAAAATACGTACCCCAAAAAATTTGTATAGCTCCAAAAACTATACAGTTTAAAAGCGGTACAAATCACACTTACCTACTCACCACGATGCTCATTGACCCTATCTAGAAGGCAACAACGTAGAGAGAGCAACGACCGTGGAGAAGTAATCAATGCTAAAATAAGATTTTATAAACGAAAAAAAAAATATGTATGCTCATATATAACTATGCATGTCTACACACATATCACAATATGTTAAAATTATATAAACATAAAAAGAAAAGTAGGCCGTATCGAAATCAAGACTATTATATAGAAGACTATTATATAGAAATGCATGTCATAAGCATGACTCATAAATATAATCAAAAACATGTTCCTAAACATTTTTATGAGTTGTTTATCGTATGTAATCATAGCAATGTTATTTTATAGATATCCTTTCGTAGCAATGTCACTTATAAAATGAATAAGCCTCAACTATTTATGTCATGCCATATCATGAGTAATCACCATGTCTCAAACGCCATATAAACTATCGATAAAAATTGTCCCCCACATAGCCATTATCAAAAGCCCCCCATATACCAACGGTTCTGTACGTCCTGATATTGCCCGATCAAAATGATTCCAGAATTTCGTCGTCGCATGAACACCATGAGTAGAGAATATCACATCATAGCGTACTTGCAAATGCTCATGTGATAGTCTACCTAAAACACTCCTCATGATATTTCTTAAAAGCATAATACATTAAGAAAACATTTATAAGCATTTCATACATCACATAGAAGAGTCATAGCAAAGGAATACATGCAAAAAATTAGTTTCGTAAGCATATTCAACTGTGTCATAGTTTAATATCACATGAATCATAAAAAAAACCAGCTTGCATGCATACATTCAGTGTAGATATTCTCACACAATATACAGAAAATTCTAAATGCATTCATGTCAAACAAGAAATTATATGAAAACCTATTGAAAATTATTTTTTGTAAATTAACCCAATATTATTTTATCTGACTTGACGGAGCAACCCTACGACGACTTCCCACGATCATCTCGAGCTCGTCGCCTCGTTTAAAAACCTGATATTCATAAGCAGTGTAGGAATTCATGAATTTCTAACTCGTAGTGTTATTTGACCAAAAACATAATTTATTCACCCAAAACATACTTCAAACGGGCTACTTGGCATAAGTTTGTCTCTCCGATACTGCTTAATCTTCTCCCCAACTCTTTCTAACAACTCAATCTACCCTTCCTCTTCGCTGATTTTATGTTAAAGCCCTTATAGAAGCTCGCAAATCAGGTTTGACGCTTCTGGCGCAAAACTCTCCCTTTACGACTAGCAAAAAAAAAAGTTGCACGAATCAAGGCATTGGTCAAAAGAAAACAAGAGGAAAGAAAGAAATTTTTAGAACA
Organism: Phalaenopsis hybrid cultivar; assembly: GCA_002079205.1. NCBI lineage: Eukaryota > Viridiplantae > Streptophyta > Magnoliopsida > Asparagales > Orchidaceae > Phalaenopsis > Phalaenopsis hybrid cultivar. The sequence goes on along the minus strand of JXCR01128262.1, from coordinate 10,075 downwards.
GTGTTAAAGTGAGTTTCGTACCAATAGATTTTCTCCTATACCCCTGAATCAAAGTTTGTGGCCCTCTGCAGGTTGCTTAGATCGCAAAGCAATAGTACTGCGATCACTGCTCCTTCAGACCAAGTAGAAACCCCCTCAGGTCAGTGAGTTCAATCAGAGAGAAGGAATGAGATTGTGGCACTTAAAGCGATTCCAAAGCATTGCAACTGGTAGGTCAAATTCGACAAATGCATGTCCGTGAAACTGCGAGAGGAGTCGACCGAGAACAGTAATGTGAGAATTGAGGGATCAGGAAAAATAATAAGATAATTAAATTTAAAACTTACAAATTTTATCTCCCAATCTGTTATTAACTCATAGATTGTGTTTTATATGGAATTACTCATTTTCATGCAATTTCATAAAAATACTTTGGATGTGAAATTTGAGGTGTTGTAAAATTTGTCGAACTTTTACCTAGTTCTCAAAATTTGGGCATTAGTTCTGATTTCAGTGCTATTCTGGCAAAGCAATAGACGATAACTTGCTACATGTCAAGTTGACGACATCAATAACATGTGTTTGAGCTCATCAAGCATTTAACTTTATGTTGTCTTCCACAATTGGCACGAGTGACGACAATACTCAGAGTCGTACCTATGTTAAATCCACCTGAATTATACTTGTATCTTTTATCATTGGATCCTTTGATTAATAAACAACTTATCATTCATCAATGTTTTTCCTCCCGTGCGTCTTCTTACGCTTCTGAGTAAGCTTATAAACGATGTCTACTCTCCTAGCTTGTTCCACTAATATCAAGTATTCATCAATCCACAAAAGCACGAATTGTTGTTTGATGAAATCCTTTAATCCATAAAGGAATCTATGGAACTTTTATTCTGCCTTATCGATCAATTGTCATATATACTTCGACAGTGCAGTGAATTATACTTCCCACTAGATGATCGTCTTCTCTCTCTACACTAACTCAATGAACATGTCCTGCATCTATCTTCAAGCGGATAAGCGTACTAATCATTCTCTAAATAGCTCCACAAACTCCTCTCTCAATTGATCATCATATTAGGTTGTTCCCAAGCTTGTCCTGGCGTTACACACGCCACCACTGTTATAACTAATTTTGTGAAATCAGATAAAAATTGACAATTTTCAAATGTATCCCAAATTTTGCATCTTTCAGATTTCAACTAAATCAATTTTATAAAATTTTATGCATCAAAACGATCAATTTTATATAAATCACTACATATAAATTATGATGTAATGAGATATATAAAATTTATAAGATATTGAGTTAATTAAATTAATTAAACTTTAATTATCCTAATCCTCCCCTAAACCCACCTTTGCACAAAAGCCACCAACTCCCGCACTTAATCGCGCATGCAACGATGGGATGAGATCGAACAGCTAAGATACTTTAGAATTTTCCTTGAGTACTCCACCATTCTCCCTCTCATGTATTCTTCTTCACACAATTTGTGCGACTCGGCTGAAAGAACTCGCGACACTTGCTGCAATGTCAAGGCGAGCAGCAAAATGAGCGGCACAAGGGAAACCACAATTCGCGGTAATGGCTCCTGAGGAAATTTTGGTGAGTGTGAAACCCTCTTTACGTTTTTTTCCTTATTTATGTATTGATGTTCACCACGAATAGTACATCTTTTTCATTTCTAGCCATCGTCGGAGACGAGGAAATCAGCAAAAATAGGAAAGAAATGAGGTGATAGGAAGAAGAGTGAAGAAGATTTGTCAATTTCAGAATAGGAAAGTTTGACGTGAAACGTGAAATATATTTAAAGATTTTTTTGGCAAACCAACTATGTTTTGTATTAACTTATTTATGAGTCAAGATATTATGACATCCTAAAATATTTATAAATTTCGTGTTGTTTGCTCGATGTTGTGAGCTCGACGCAAGCGTGTGGAAATTTGTCATACAACGACTTTATCAAATTAAGGTAAATTAATCATATGTTAATTTAAGAAAAATAATTTGATTAACGAAAATTATTTGAATCTTAAAGTTTCATTTTTGTTTTATAAGGTATTAATATTCCTATAAGGGTTATTGCAATGTCCAGCTAGTTACCGAAGAATAAGAAATAAAAATAGCAACTAAGGTGAGTAATTGGGTTTCTAAAATTCAATAATCTTCTTTATTTCAGAATGTATGTTGCTTGCATGTATGTTTTAGTTCATTTAAATTTATATTACAATAGATTCTTTATATTATTAGATCAAAAAAATATGCATGAGAAGCATGATATGTAAGACAAATATACAAGATATGCATGAGATGCCTCATATGTATGATAAACATTATATGCAAAAATAGGCATGATAGGAAAGATATGTACGATATAAGAAAAATGCATGAGATAAGAGATATTAATTATATGAGTGATGTATGATCAATAGTTGCACAACAAAGCAACCATGTACCTTAGTAGATTAATGAAAATGTCTCAGAAGAATGTATGTCATAAAGAATAAAATAGCTTATATATTAATATTTGTATGTTTGTATGTGCATGCTAAAAGAAGTTCAACCCATATTGGTACAAGTATGGGGAGTTAGCATACTTGCGCACGTAGTTTTTACGCTACCCCAAATAATTGTGATGTTTAAAACAATAACTATTGTGTCGACGGAGAAAAATTGGCAAATTGCTAGCAGATAAAGACCACCGCCCCAAATAACTGTGATGTTTAGACCACTAACTACTGTGTCAATGGGAGAATATCGGTCAAAGGCGTGAGGGGACATTTTCATCTCAATTATGATGTTTATATCGTTAACCGATGTAGCTATGTGACAATATCGGTCAGAGATGTGATGTTTTGTTGATAATGATCCTCCAACAAAAGAAGTGCATGTTAAGAATATAAAGTAAATTAAAATTTAAATAAATGCATATAAAATATTTGAATATTTTAATAAAGCTCATTGATATATGCACTAGTACACTCAAAGATTTCTTATAAAAATATTAAAGATTAGCATATTTTAAAATTTTTTATAGAGATATGAAAGATCAGCATGCATATTATTTTATTTTTCTTCGGTTATTGCAGCTTAAAAGTGTGACTACCATGAATTATCTTTAGATTTATATTGTTTAAATATTTTTAAAAGTTTTAACTTTTTGAACAAGATGAATAAAAGATTAGCAAATGCGTATAGAATGTAAGAACTAGAAATATACAAATTTCTACTTGTTAATTTAATTGTTTTGTTTAGTTGCTTTTTCATGAATTTTTCAATATTATATTGTCAATGACAGAAATAGAATATCTGAAAATTTATTTCCACCGTCCGACACTATGTTCCAGTCTTAGTTAATTCCAAGCCCTAGATTGGGTCGTAACAACCACATTTCGGTTTCTTAATCCAACAAAAGCATAGTTAATGACACTTTTTTTTCATTTGTACAGACCATACTATCTAATATTTTCTCAATTCACATCAGTCAATTGTCAGCTTCAATTGTATTTTCAATTTCCTTAAAATATGGTAGATCTAAATCTTGGAATATCTTCAAGAACTTATGAATATGATTTTCAGATTCCTTAAAATATGGTGGATTCAAATCTTGGAATATCTTCAGGAACTTATCAATAATGATTGTATCACTTCTTATAGGTTGTGATCTAGGATTGTTGACGGTGATCCTCAAACAAAGAGATGCGCATGTTAAGCATATAAAGTAAATTAAAATTTAAATAAATGCATATAAAATAATTGAATATTTTTATAAAGGTCATTGATACATGCACTAGTATACTCAAAGATTTCTTATAAAAATATTAAAGATTAGCATATTTTAAATTTTTTTATAAAGATGTGAAAGATCAGCATGCATATTGTTTTATTTTTCTTTGGTTATTGTAGCTTAAAAGTGTGACCACTCATGAATTATCTTTAGATAACTCAATATTTTGTTTAAATATTTTTTTAAGTTTAAAGTTTTTGAACAAGATGAATAAAAGATGAGCAAATGCGTATAAAATGTGAGAAATAGAAAGATACAAATTTGTACTTGTTAATCTAATTGTTTTTTTCAGCGGCTCTTTCATGAATATTTCAATATTAAATTGTCAATGACAGAAATAAAATATCAGATAATTTATTTCCACCGTTCGACACTATGTTCCCTTCTTAGTTAATTTCAAACCCCAGATTGGGTCGTAACAACTACATTTCAGTTTCTTCATCTAGCACAAACATAGCTAATAACATTTTTCTTTCATCCGTAAAGACCATACTATATAAAATTTTCTCAATTCACACCAGTCAATTGTCAACTTCAATTGTACTTTTAGTTTCCTTAAACTATGATGGATGTAAATCTTGGAATATCTTCAAGAACTTACCAATATTGATTGTATCACTTCTTATAGGCAGCGATTTGGGCTCCTGAATCAGCTTCGTCATCACAGCCATCATCTGAGTCAGGATATTTGCATTCACATTTAGTGTCAGTTTGGGGCAGCTTATAGGCGCGAGCGGCATTTTAAAAACGTCGTCACGCCGATTGATTTGTTCGTTCGGAAAGCTTATTGAGAAACAACGTTTTCAATTCTTTAATATACGGGGCCACGGGATCAACCCTAAGTCCCGCATCCCGCGTCTCGACAGGTTATTCCTCCCTTGCCCTTCAAAGTTGCATGCCACCTCCTTTGCTCGATCTCTCTCGCGTCCCAGAGTTCCACCTCTCCAGGTTTCGCCCGAAGCCATCGCCTACCTTTCCCTTCATCCTCCTTTCGAGTCTGAAACTCTAGCGATACAGTCGCAACTGAAGCTGCCTGAGAAGACAATACATCTGAAGTGATTGACGATGAAATCCATCACGGAAAGATTTTAATCTGATTTAGAAATGCTTCCGAGAGTGCTTCAGAGATCATCATGCTTCTCTTGCTTTTACGCCAGAGCAGCTTGGATCGCACGCTCGTCTACGAGAAACTGTTGTCTCTGTGTTTCATCGGTTTGAAGAAAGCGAATGGATCTGTATGATGATGGGAATAAGGCGAATACGAGCCTTCCCACTTCCATCGTCTTGTTTCAACAGAATGTTTGTTGCATGTTTTCAGGCAAAATTTAAGAGATTGTTTTACACAAGGCTTTGAGCAGGATTAAAGCAAGGTTTCTTCAATCTTGTCAAACAGTTTTATTTTTATTTTTATTTTTACAAAAAAAGGTTAAATCATACACTACGCGTAAATCCTGCTTTTCTGGTTCTTTCACTTATTTTTTGATGATCATTATTAAAGGTTGGGCATTGATATGTGTCCTTGTATAAGATGTTAGGTGTTTAATTTCTTTTTTTTTATGCACTTTTTATAACTATTTATTATTGTATACATAACAATATTATGTCTCACAGAGGTAAAATGGTTATTTATCCAGAAATAACTACAAATCAACTGTTTTCCAAACACACAAATCAAACAGTCAGTCAGATTATCCGGACTAGCTGCTGATCAGCAGCTTATCAGGATATGCAGCTAATCAGGATAAACAGTTTATCTGGATAAGCAACTTAACTGGATAAGCAACTTATCCGGACAAGTTGGATAAGCTACCGTTACCAAAAATAGAGCATTATAGTAGACTATATACTTCATCTTTTTCTATCAGATTCTCCTATGATTTTGGATGTATCACTACGTCTGAATGAATGATTATTAAGAACTTAAATTTTTTATTTTATTATTATTAAAATTTTATTATAATTGTCATATTAGCTCTTTTGTCAAGCTTGCATTAATTAATCTTAAACTTTCCACTGATACCAATTTTGTCATTACCCGGCCTAGGGCTTACAATTAACCAAGACAGTGGGAATTAAATTTTTCATATTTATTTTCTATAGCTAACTATTAACAAATGAAAGTAACCAATCAAATTAAATTAAAATAGTATAATAGAATTTACCTCATTACAGGTTGTCTATATCTTTGATAAAAAAATTTCTCTTCCATCCCTCATTTTTTATTCATTTAATTAAACATGAAATATTAATTTAAAACAACAGTAAGTTAAACAAAACTAATGAATATCAATATTCATAAATTATAGTAATTCAATGAAAAATATGGCAATATGCATTGCACTTAATTTACATAAAAAATAAAAACATTTGATGGTTTATATTATCTTATATAATCATTCAATGTGATTTAAACATTCACTGTGTCATACTATATCATTCAATATACTTTTAATTTGTATACAATTGCTACAAGAGCACCGTCAAAACTAACATTATTTAAGGTGTTGCAATATCAATATTTTTTTTCATTTTCATTCATGAGTACTTGANTGAATTCTACTTCCCACTAGATGATCGTCTTCTCTCTCTACACTAACTCGATGAACATGTCATGCATCTATCGTCGAGCAGATAGGGCTACTAATCATTCTCTCAATTGATCATCATATTGGGTTGTTCCCAAGCTTGTCCTGGCGTTACAAACGCCACCACTGTTATAACTAATTTTGTGAAATCAGATAAAAACTGACAATTTTCAAATGTATCCCAAATTTTGCATCCTTCATATTTCAATTGAATCAATTTTATAAAATTTTATGCGTCAAAACGATCAATTTTATATAAACCACTACATATAAATTATGATGTGATGAGATATATAAAATTTATAAGATATTGAGTTAATTAAATTAATTAAACTTTCATTATCCTAATCCTCCCCTAAACCCACCTATGCACAAAAGCCACCAACTCACGCACTTAATCGCGCATGCAACGGTGAGATGAGATCGAACAGCTAAGATACTTTAGAATTTTCCTTGAGTACTCCACCATTCTCCCTCTCATGTATTCTTCTTCACACAATTTGTGCGACTCGGCTGAAGGAACTCGCGACACTTGCTGCAATGTCAGGGCGAGCAGCGAAGTGAGCGGCACAAGGGAAACCACAATTCGCGGTAATGGCTCATGAGGAAATTTTAGTGAGTGTGAAACCCTCTTTTACGTTATTTTCCTTATTTCTGTCTTGATGTTCGCCACGAATAGTGCTTCTTTTTCATTTCTAGCTGTCGTAGGAGACGAGGAAATCCGCGAAAATAGGAAAGAAAAGGGGTGATAGGAAGAAGAGTGAAGAAGAATTGTCAATTTCGGAGAAGGAAAGTTTGACGTGAAACGTAAAATATATTTAAAGATTTTTTTGGCAAACCAACTATGTTTTGTATTTACTTATTTTATGAGTCAAGATATTATGACATCCTAAAATATTTATAAATTTCATGTTGTTTGCTCGATGTTACGAGCTCGAGGCAAGCGTGTAGAAATTTGTCATACAACGACTTTATCAAATTAAGGTAAATTAATCATATGTTAATTTAAGAAAAATAATTTGATTAACAAAAATTGTTTGAATCTTAAAGTTTCATTTTTGTTTTATAAGGTATTAATATTCCTATAAAGGTTATTGCAACGTCCAGCTAGTTACTAAAGAATAAGAAATAAGCATAGCAACTGAGGTGAGTAATTGGGTTTTTAAAATTCAATAATCTTCTTTATTTCAGAATGTACGTTGCTTACATTTATGTTTTAGTTCATTTAAATTTATATTACAATAGATTCTTTATATTATTAGATCAAAAAAATATGCATGAGATGCATGATATGTACGACAAATATACAAGATATGCATGAGATGTCTCGTATATATGATAAGCGTTATATTCAAAGATAGGCATGATAGGAAAGATATGTACGATATAAGAGAAATGCATGAGATAAGAGATATTAATGATACGAGTGATGTATGATCAATAATTGCACAACAAAGCAACCATGTACCTTAGTAGATGAATGAAGATGTCTCAGAAGAATATATGTTATAAAGAATAAAATAGTTTATATATTAATATTTGTATGTTTGTATGTGCATGCTAAAAGAAGTTCGACCCATATTGGTACAAGTATGGGGAGTTAGCATACTTGCGCACGTAGTTTTTACGCTACCCCAAATAATTGTGATGCTTAGAACAACTGTTGTGTCGACGGGTAAAAATTGGCAAATTGCGAGCAGATAAAGACCACCACCCCAGACAATTGTGATGTTTAGACCACTAACCACTGTGTCAATGGGAGAATATCGGTCAGAGGCGTGTGAGAACATTTTCATCTCAAATAATTGTGATGTTTATATCGTTAACCGATGTAGCAATGTGACAATATCGACCAGAGATGTGATGTTTTGTTGATAATGATCCTCATAAAAAATAAGTGCATGTTAAGAATATAAAGTAAATTAAAATTTAAATAAATGCATATAAAATATTTTAATATTTTAATAAAGCTCATTCATACATGCACTAGTATACTCAAAGATTTCTTATAAAAATATTAAAGATTAGCATATTTTAAAAAAATTTATAGAGATATGAAAGATCAGTATGCATATTGTTTTATTTTTCTTGGGTTATTGCAGCTTAAAAGTAAGACTACTCATGAATTATCTTTAGATAACTCATTATATTATTTAAATATTTTTTAAATTTTTGAACAAGATGAATATAAGATTAGCAAATGTGTATAGAATGTAAGAACCAGAAAGATACAAATTTCTACTTGTTAATTTAATTGTTTTGTTTAGTGGCTTTTTCATGAATTTTTCAATATTATATTGTCAATAACAGAAATAGAATATCTGATAATTTATTTCCATCGTCCGACACTATGTTCCAGTCTTAGTTAATTCCAACCCCTAGATTGAGTCGTAACAACCACATTTCGGTTTCTTAATCCAGCACAAGCATAGCTAATGACATTTTTTTTTCATCCATACAGACCATACTATCTAATATTTTCTCAATTCACATCAGTCAATTGTTTCAATTGTATTTTCAGTTTCCTTAAAATATGATAGATCTAAATCTTGGAATATCTTCAAGAACTTATGAATATTATTTTCAATTTCCTTAAAATATGGTAGATGCAAATCTTGGAATATTTTCAAGAACTTATCAATATTGATTGTGTCACTTCTTATAGGTTGAGATCTAGGATTGTTGACAGTGATCCTCAAACAAAGAAATGCGCATGTTAAGCATATAAAATAAATTAAAATTTAAATAAAAGCATATAAAATAATTGAATATTTTTATAATATAAATGGCAAAACCTCTTAAATCTTGCATTACAAAAAAAAGAAATATTCAAGCCTAGATTGAATATTTTTACCAAAACCAGACGCTTATAGTAGATTATATACTTCATCGTTTCCTATCAGATTCTCCTAAGATTTTGAATGGATCACTACGTCTAAATGAATAATTATTAAGTTAACTTAACTTTTTTTTATTTTATTATTATTAAAATTTTATTATAATTATCATATTAGCTCTTTTGTCATGATTGCATTAATTAATCTTAAACTTTCCACTGATACCAATTTTGTCATTACCCGACCTAGGGCTTAGAATTAACCAAGACCGTGGGAATTAAATTTTTCATATTTATTTTCTATAGCTAACTATTAACAAATGGATATAACCAATCAAATTAAATTAAAATAATATAATAAAATTTACCTCATTACAGGTTGTCTATATCTTTGATAAAAAAATTTCTCTTCCATCCCTCATCTTTTATTCATTTAATTAAACATGAAATATTAATTTAAAACAACAGTAAGTTAAACAAAACTAAAGAATATCAATATTCATAAACTATAGTAATTCAATGAAAAATTATGACAATATGCATTGCACTTAATTTACATAAAAAATAAAAAGATTTGATAGTTTATATTATCTTATATAATCATTCAATTTGATTTAAACATTCACTGTGTCATACTATATCATTCAATATACTTTTAATTTATATACAACTGTCACAAGAACACCGTCAAAACTAACATTATTTAGGGTGTTGCAATATCAATGTCTTTTTTCATTTTCATTCATGAGTACTTGATTGTTTCCCCACTAGTATCATAAAGGGATGACTACATTATAATCAATCATGCACATAAAAGAAATCAATACAGACATATCATTCATGTGTTCAACACATTCAATTTAATATATATATAT